>JBBPBX010018762.1:22461-33906 GCA_038048925.1 Garcialebias charrua
TCAGTTTTTCTAGAACCTTGGCTAAAATGCAGAGTTTAGAGATTGGTCGATAGTTGTTCAGTGAGGTGGGGTCACCTCCCTTCAGCAAAGGAAGAACGAAGGCTGTTTTCCAAGCATCCGGAATGGTGTTTTGGCTTGTGGACAGATTAAAGATGTGGGTCATAGTGACTGTGATGATATGAGCAGCCAGCCTTAAGAAATAAGGCGGACGTTCATCTGGACTTGCAGATTCAATTATTCATTAAAGTGTTTAAGATGGTGCAGGATTATTTTTATTGTCGTGTAGAAAGGGGGAGGAGTTGAAACGTTTTATAGCCACAGGCAGGAAGGAGGAATGGAAAATCCAAGTTAGGTTATCTGGATGGATTAAAAATATAAAAAATATGATTATCATATATGTCTGATCAGTCGTATATCAGGGAAACTAAACAGCCACTGGCCAAAAGGACGGCCCAGCACAGAAGATCAACATCATCAGGTCAGGACTCTGCGGTCTACACTCATCTCCAGGACAGCGGTCACTCTTTCAAGGATGAAGATGTTCACATCCTTGATGGAGAGGAACGATGATTTGAGAGAGGAGTAAAGGAAGCCATCTTTGTGAAGAGAACCCGTTCATCATTAAACAGAGGTGGAGGCCTCCATGTTCAACTGTCTCCCTCTTACAATGAACGCTGTTATTGCTAGTATCACTCAGACCTCTGTGAACAGCAAGCAGCCATCAGGGCATTAACGATTAGTCATTAAGCTGATGGTCCTTTATCAGCTCCTAGTGAACAGCTAGTTTTGGCTGGTTGATCCACTATGAGAAGGTGCTATTTATAACACTGAGTTTAGTGCAGCTCCCCAGACTGAAGACGTCTTTTGGATAAAAGATGAAAAGTTTAAACACGTTTTTTTTAAATCCATCCAGAGGACCTGACTTTAGCTTTGTTAGGTAATGAACTTCACACACACTAGTGCTGAACAGTATTTATGATGTGAGCAATGTCAGAGTCAGAGATTCTTTATTGTCATTCGCACCATATGTACATGTGATGAAACAAAATTATGTACACAGGGTCCCAGTTACATCCAACAATAAAAAGTAAAAGAAAAAAGTAATATCTAAGACATGAACTAAGATACAAAATGTACAAATAAAGGTGTGCGTGTTCCCAAAATTCAAATTGTTTCGTTGTGCCCTTTACCCACTTGACAAGTCAGTCGACAATAGCAGTTTGTTACCACAGAGAAGTTTGTTCCTGTATTGTGATGAGCGTTGGTGTGTCGATGCGTAGGCAGAGTTGAGGAAGTGGATGTGATCCTGCAGCGCAGCGAGGGTGGGGTGGACTCGGCTCTGGTCTATGCCAAGACCATTTCCAAATACATGAAGGACCTGATGGGTTACGTGGAAAAGAGAACATCACTGGGTGAGTGGAAGTGCCACAGATTTAGGTTATTAGTGGGTAAATGCATCAAATGGAAAATCTAGAGATTAATTTCTGTTTTTTTTTTATATATGTGCATTGATGCTAAAAACATTGTTTGACAGAGACCGAGTTTTCCAAAGGCCTCCAGAAACTGTATCAGTCCAGCAAACATAGCATAACACATGTAAATATCAATCATCCTAAAAAAATAAAATAAATTCAATCTCTGACATAAATTCGTCATTCTTGTGAAATTAAGTTGATACCTTCCTGCTTGTTCCATTCAGCCCCACATGCCCCTGTTCTCCATCTACTCCCTGGCTCTGGAGCAGGATCAGGAGCAGAGTGTGGGTCTGCAGCAGGCGAGCACCACCCTGCACACCCAGACCTTCGTCCAGGTACCACCAGCACAAACTTGGCCTCTTTCAGCGGTGCATCTTTGATTTTTAACACGTGACCATGCCTGCACAGCCTCTGATGCAGCGTAAACAGGAGCATGAGAAGAGGCGGAAGGAGATCAAGGAGCTGTGGATTCGAGCTAAGAGAAAACTGGTGTGACCTCTGATTATTTCCATACTGGAGTTAAATTTTCTTCCAACAGTAAGGTGTGAAAATGTGCATTTGTTCTGGTGCTTCAGATGGAGTGTGAAACCAACCTGCGAAAAGCCAAGCAGATTTACATGGCCCGCTGCGAGGAGTACGAGAAGGCTAAAACGGCAGCCTGCCGAGCCGAAGAGGAGGGAGGCGGCTCAACGGCAAAGTCTCTGGAGAAGAAGAAACGAGTGGAAGAAGAAGCTCACAACAAGGTTTCAGCAATAAGTTTATTTCACTGGACTGTTTGATGGTCTTATGTTTACACCAGTAAAAAGTTATATACTGTGGGCTACCTATTCTGAGATGTAGACTGAAAAGAACTGAACCTCCAAAGTCTGTGTTCACAGGCAGACGAGGCGGAGGCCACCTACCGTACCTGTATAGCAGATGCCACCACGCAGCAGCTGGAGCTGGAGCACACGAAGGTCACCGTGCTGAGGCAGCTGCAGGATGTCATCAAACAGAGCGACCAGACGCTCCGCTCGGTCAGAACAAACACAACAAACCCAGTCTCGGAGCTGGATTGTGATTTTTTTTTTTTTAAGTGAAAAAGAGCATCCTCCTGCTTTGAATTTTAGAGTTTTACATATCAGAACAGGATAAAAATAATCTGATCTTTACTAAGTACTACTTTGTACCTATTGAAATCGAATGTTTAATGTAAACACACACACACCAGATTCCACCATGTCATTATTAAGAAAAATAGCCAAAAGAAAAAATGTGGGTGTGGAAAACCTTTTTTCTGCTCCTATAGATTTCTGAGGAGAAAATAACATCCAGGTGCTGCTGATCATACGTATTTATTGACTGTTAATATAATTAATCTAAAATGCTGCTGCCAAAGTCTTAACTGGAGTTAGTAAGAGAGATGATATATCTCCAGTTTTAGCTTCTCTCCACTGGCTCCCTGAATTCAGAATTTAATTCAAAATCTTACTCCTAACCTACAAACCGGATTCCTAAAAAGTTAGGACACTAAACAAATTGTGAATAAAAACTGAATGCAATGATGTGGAGGTGCCAACATCTAATATTTTATTCAGAATTGAAAACAATTCACAGATCAAACGTTTAAACTGAGAGAATGTATCATTTTAAGGGAAAAAAAATGTTAAAAAATTTCATGGCGTTAACAAATCCCAAAAGTTGGGACAAGTCCATTTTTACCACTGTGTGGCATCCCCCCTTCTTCTTACAACACTCAACAGACGTCTGGGGACAGAGGAGACCAGTTCCTCAAGTTTAGAAATGGGAATGCTCTCAATCCGTGTATCATTCGTTCTTTCTATTTTTAATTGCCAATCAAAAATCAAATAATGAAAAAGTGACTGGTTTTTTTGCTCTCCCATTCATGTCTAATACAGGCCTCTAACTGTTCAATCGTCTTGGGCCTTCTTTGTCGCACCTTCCTCTTTATGATGCGCCAAATGTTCTCTATCCACCTTATTCCTGAAGCCTCTGCTGTAGAAACGAATGTGCATTTTACTTCCTGTCCGACACCGGAAGTGCCTGTATTCCATAGGCGGAGTATGGATCGCGGGTATTTTTGAAAGTTATTTTCATTCATTTTATCGGAGCAAACACAGCTTTTGTTTAAACGGAACGTTTACTGAAATGTCCTACCGGGGTTCAGGTACCTGCTGTGCTGTTCGCGGCTGCACCAACAACCGGACCAAGCTAAATCTTTGGCTAAAACAACAGTGTTTTCAACACGGACCCAAAACAAAGAGAGTGTTCCTGTGAAAAGCGATATGGTTTCCATCGCCTACCTACAGATGACGACGTAAAAAGAAGGTGGCTGAAAAATCTGAATTTGAAGAGACCACCCAAAACGCTGTTTGTGTGCTCATTTCACTTCATTGATAAACGGCCGACAGAGGAAAACCCGCATCCTACTCTATGGCTGGGCTACGATAAACAACCGGAGAAGAAACGTCGGTTCCTCAGAAGGATTGAAAACAGTGTGATGAGAATGTCAGGTATGATGCATTAATAAGGAAAATCTTACTATTAATTTAGTAGTAGTTAAAGATACAACTGTACGTAATCTGCGGCCACTTTTTCATATCGTTCACCCATCCTTCGTCCGCAGCAGGGAGCGGTATGGTTATACTGTCCTTTCTTAGCTCTGTCAAGTGGTGTTCCCACATTTTTAATGAACTAAAACAACAAAGTTTGGACTGTCTTCAACTGTATTACTCGCATGTAAACAAACGGTGTTTCCGGTCAACCGGAAGTCAGGTGCACATTTCGCGCAAAGCGTCATGGGGTATAGGAATAAGGTGGTGAAAGATCTGGACTGCAGGCTGGACATTTCAGTACCTGGATCCTTCTCCTACGTAGCCATGATGTTGTGATTGCTGCAGAATGTGGTCTGGCATCATCTTGTTGAAAAATGCAGGGTCTTCCCTGAAAGAGATGACGTCTAGATGGAGCATATGTTGTTCTAGAACCTGAACATAGTTCTCTGCATTAATGGTGCCTTTCCAGACATGCAAGCTGCCCATGCCACAAGCGCTCATGCAACCCCATACCATCAGTGATGCAGGCTTCTGAACGGAGCGTTGATAACAACTTGGGCTATCCTTGTCCTCTCTGGTCCAGATGACATGGCGTCCCAGTGTTCCATAAAGAACTTCAAATCGTGACTCATCTGACACAGAACAGTCTTCCATTTTAACACACTCCATTTTAAATGACCCCTGGCCCAGTGCAAACGTCTGAGCTTGTGGAGCTTGTTTAGAAATGGCTTCCTCTTTGCACTGTAGAGTTTCAGCTGGTGGATTGTGTTCACTGACGATGCTTTCTGGAAGTATTCCTGAGCCCATTCTGTTATTTCCTTGACAGTGGCATTCCTGTTTGAGGTGCAGTGACGTTTAAGGGCCCGGAGATCACGAGCATCCAGTAGAGTTTTACGGCCTTGACCCACAGCGATTGTTCCAGATTCTCTGAATCTTTTGATGATGTTATGCACGGTTGATGATAACTTACGCTAAGTAAAGATAATGACAGCATGACTCGGCACAAACATCCTGCCAACTGTCAACCCAAAACCTCACCAACCTCTGAACTGAATCCACAACCATCAGAGATGCTGACGGTCACAGAGAAAATAAATACTTTTAAGTTGTTGCTGCTGGAGTTGGCTCTACAAGATCATGGGGTGGACTTGGCATTTTTTTACATAGCGTTTCCATGTTGGCTTTGTTTTTCTTTTATTTAATAAATAATAATAATGATATTATAAAGTCCTTTAAAACAACTACAGCTGCAGTAAAGTACTGTACTCATAAAATCAAAAAAAGACATGGTGAAATCTGCTTTCGTAGAGGTTAGAACTGACTAATTATAGGACATGTTGAATGCTAGATTTTATGTTCCGATACCATTAAAAAAAGCTTAGTACGGTTGTGGAAAAATATTTTTCCTTTTTTTTTTCAATTCTATATGCTACAATTACTGTTCTCAACCTTTCTTCTCTAGGCGACCATCTCCTACTATCAGCTCATGCACATGCAGACAGTGGCCTTGCCGGTCCACTACCAGACTCTGTGTGAGAGCAGCAAACTGTACGACCCCGGCCAGCAGTATGCTGCCCACGTACGAGACCTTCAGCTCCCTGAGCAGCCTGGCATCCACTACATGTTTGAGGCATACTCCCCCTCCAGCTCATCACAGTAAGAAACTCTATCAGTCACAGTAAAGCTTCATATTTTAGCTGACGTTAGTACGAAGTGTTAAGCCAAGATAAGAAAATGTTGGTGCTGAACTCAAATGTATGCACAGTAGCACTAAAGTAAATGTCCAGAGTTGTAACATACTGTAATTTCCAGACTACCGGTATATAGTGCACCTGAATATAAGCTGCACTTGTGTATAAGCCATGTGTGTCCACACTGTAACATGAGATTTTTACACATTAAGATTTTTTTTACTTCTACTTAAATATGTACCGGTAACAAACACAAACAAGTACAGTAAATGTTTTTTTTAACAGTGCCTTTAACACAGGTGGTTAAAAATAAAAACATACAGAAGCCTACTATGTTCATCTTCCTCCTGTGCACTAAAAACACTAAAGTCGTCTTCTTCAGTGTCAGAATTGAACAGCCTCAGAATTACTTCATTTCATCACCGTGTTCACAGTTCACTAATTTCATTGGTCAGCTTTTTTATACTTTATTTTATACAGGTAGTCTTGTTGAATCACAAGGACCCACCCCACAAGAGAGATGTGTATTGGGCAGTTATGCGAGTGTCCACGTGTGATGAGGCTCAATGTTTTGGTGGCATGAAGCTCGTTAGCCCATCAAAAAATATATATATATATAGCTGCAGCATTGTATAAGCCGTGGGGTTCAAAGCATATGAAAAATGTAGTGGCTTATAGTCCGAAAATTACGGTATCTGTGCAGCAATCCTAAACTGAGCTTACAGCTCTGAATGTATTAACTGTTCTGTGTGCAGACACGGCTACAGACCCAGAAATGATAGCTTCAATACCGACACAAACACAAGTCAAACAGATTGTCATGCCATCAATACGGACTCATCAGCTGCAGATTCAGAAGCTCACCGCAAACGTAAGTGGTGCCTCTTGTGGCCTGACAGAGCTGTGCTTTTGCAAAGAAAATAGCTGATTTGTGTTGTTTTAACTTGGAGCTTTTAAGTATACGTAAATTGTATTTTTTGTGGTTGCTCTCATTTTTTGTTGTTTATCCAGGACAAGGGCACAAGTCATGGGGTTCAACAGTGAGTAACGACAGTGTTGGAGGAGACGGAGGCCTGGATTTTCCCTCCACCAGCACAAGTGAGTCGTGGACAATACAATTACTAACATAAAATTTCATCTGCTTTTCCATACCAAAGTGTGAGAAGCCCTTGTTAATATGCGTGTAATGTTCTTTAGTAGGTGACATCCCTAAAATTGCTCGAACATCATCAACTGGAACAATGTCGTCTGACGAGGAAGCCGATGAGAAAGATGGAAACGTGTCTTCGTTTGAAACTCCAAGTAAATTTCAATGATTTTCCTGTTTGTGTAGCCACTTTGTGTTCTCCTGGATCATGTACGATAGAGGCCGTTCTGTGCAGATATCAACGGCATGGATCCAGACGTTGTTGTTTCTGCCAGACCATTCCGAAACATTGGCTTGTCCAAAGCAGCTCTGACACACCGGCTGAGGAAGCTACGAACTCCCGCCAAATGCCGTGAATGTGACAGCTATGTTTATTTCCAAGGAGCTGAGTGCGAGGAGGTGAGTGTCTTGATCAGAACAAATATCTAACCAAATAAACCTCACTATCTTTTATGTTCCGAGGGTAAACGGCAATTAGACATTTTTAGTGGAGCAACATCAGATCACTCTCTCCCTTGTTCAAAAAGGAGAAAACGAACTACCCGTATGTAAAACTGCTGGGTCAAGAGGAAAATAAAGGTTTTGAACCAAAAAAGGAGCACCCTTTGAACAAGGACATGACCTTATCTTGCTCCACTCTTATTTTATTTATTTATTTGTTTTCTGCTCGGCAGAAAAACATGGGCAAAAAAAAATTGGAAGTTAGTAGTTGCTAATACTTTATTAAAAGTAGGGTGAATGTTGTTTTTATTTTCTCCATGTTTTAGGTCATTTATAAACCAAATTGATCTTTTTCCCCCACTAACACTTTATTTTCTTAGCAACTGGTTAACCCGGTTTAAACAATGCAATTTCATGCTAAATGATTGATTAGTTTACTGTTGCAAACACTCATGAATGGCTAAATAAAGTCAAGTCAAAAAAGTCAAAGTCAACTTTATTGTCAAAGCTGCAATATGTACAGGACATACACAGGATTTAAATTACAATACTGTCATACCCCTGGTGCAACAATAACCATTTAAACATTTAATAGACATTGGCATAAAATGAAATAATAAAAGTAATAAAAGTGTGATACTGTTCTGAATTGTAGCATAGCAGTATAAAAATCTAAAAAAAGTATATCTATAAAATAAAATGAAGGTTCTGACATTGACATTTGTAGTAAAGTGACAAAGCAGCGTATGAAGTGAATGTACACTGTATATGTATGAAGTATTTGATATTGGTATAGAGGTAAAGTGACATATGCAATAAAGCTAGTAAAAAAAAAATTATATATAAGCGTGTGTTAAGTGTATAACCCGTTTTGATGATACGGAGTCCAGTGTTAAAAATCTTTGTGTTGTGTGGTAATGTGTGAAAGTTGTGTTAAGGCGGTACAAGAGGGAGGGGAGGCAGAGCAGGTAGAGAGTTAAGCATCCTGACTGCCTGATGAACAGAGCTGTCTCAGTCTGCTGGTTCGAGCCTGGAGACTCCTCAGTCTCCTCCCTGATGGCAGCAGTCTGAAGCAGCTGTGTAGTGGGTGTGTGGGATCACCTGCCATGCAGAGGGCTTTCCGAGTGAGGCGGTTGCTGTGTAAGTCCTGCAGTGAGGGGAAGGAGGTGCCGACGATCTTCTCAGCTGCTCTCACGATGCGCTGGAGGCTCTTGCGGCAGGATGCAGTACATGCACCAAACCACACAGTGATGCAGCTGGTCAGGACACTTTCTATGGCACCTCTGTAGAAGGTGCACATGATGGGGGTTGAAGCTCCAGCCCTTTTCAGCTTGCGGAGAAAGTAGAGGCGCTGGTGAGCCTTCTTGGCCAGTGATGCAGTGTTCCTGCTCCAGGACAGGTCCTCTGAGACGTGCACTCCCAGGAACTTGGTGCTGTCTACTCTCTCCACTGTGGTGCTGTTGATGGTCAGAGGGGAATGCTGGGCGTGCATCTTCCTGAAGTCCACAACAATCGTCTTATCCACATTCAGAAAGAGATTGTTGTGTCTGCACCACAATGTTAGGTTTACATTTTAATTTGACTGAACTGTAAAGCACTTTGGTCAACTTCTGTTTTTAACGTGGTAAACAGACATCTTGAAGTCTGTTCTGAATACTTGAAAAAGGCTTTCAGTATTTGTGATGCTGTAAAACAAAATGTGGCATCATAAGCCTCTTTGGTGGCAAATTGATAAGAAATAGAGTTTATCCTGAACTGAACCATTAAACATTTGGATTTATTGTACATTTATAAAGCTATTTGTAAAAACCCAGATGACTGTAGAATGGCCAAAAATAATTATAAAGTTTTAAATAAAAGAATCACAGGAAATAAAAGTAAAAGAATCACAGGAAATAAAAGTAAAAGAATCACAGGAAATAAAAGTAACTTTCAGTATCTGGTGGAAGAGCTATGATGCACCTTGGTAAACAGATTTATTTAGATTTAATCTTTGTGGGTTTACACATCTGATCTGACCAAACACTGGAAGATGAAACTGTTCTGGTTTCACTGCTGAAACTTATGGATTGTTTTTCTTGTGTCCTCAGTGTTTCCTGTCATGTCATAAACGCTGTCTGGAGACTCTGGCCATCCAGTGTGGTCACAAGAAGCTGCAGGGCCGCCTGCAGCTGTTTGGCCGAGACTTCTCTCAGGTAGCCAGCTGTGCCAGTGACGGCATCCCCTTCATCATCACCAAGTGTATCTCTGAAATAGAGAGGCGTGCGCTCAAGATGAAGGTGAGATTATCCATTTTATGTTTGTTTTAAGTGGACCTGATGTTGAGTTTCAGGTGTAAACCCCTGGTTGCCCCTCACAGGGAATCTACAGAGTAAATGGAGTGAAGACCCGTGTGGAGAAACTGTGTCAGGCCTTTGAGAACGGGAAGGAACTGGTGGAGCTGTCTCAGTGTTCGCCGCACGATATCAGCAACGTCCTCAAGCTTTATCTAAGACGGGTACAAAAAACAGCGTGTTGTCCTTTACTGTGAAAGTTGGGCAGTTGTGTAACTGTCTGTGTTCGTTAATTCATGAACTACTGGACAGATTTTCATTGAACTTAAAGACCGTGTAAAGTGAAATTAAATGTGTGTTTTTATTTTGTCACACGGCATAAATATGTGTTATTAATCACCCATATAAATCTGACTGATTAAAAACATTGATTTCCTTATAAAATTAAGTCTCAAAAATCATGAAAAAACATGATTTTGCCTTGCCCTAGAACGCTGGGGGCGTGTCAGCGCGTGGGCGTGGTTTCAGCGCAGTACTGCACTCATGTCCTTTTCCTGCCCTGAGCGAGAGGCAGACAAGGAGCAGCAGTAAACCTGCTCTGTTTTTATCTGAGTTCTGGCCGGTCACCTCGCATGCGGGGTCTGTGTTGGTGATTAAAAAGAGTAATCACGTTGATAAGTTATCTCATCTCTGTGTCAGCAGAGTCACGGCGCTCTCACACACACACACACACGCGCGGGGGGGCTCGGATGTGAAAACAGGTGCAGGTCGCTCCAGCAGCAAAAGACAGAGGGCTGCGCAGCGGTTTTCTGTGTTTATATGTTCATGAAAACTTAAAAAAATAAAAAAAAATTAAAAACAGGGAGCGCTTCTCCTTCAGCCACACAGCAGACCTGCACACCAGGAAATATTTAGAACCTGGTGCAGCCTCGTTGGACATGACTTTAGTTCACTCGTGACAAGTTCATTCATTCTTCCTCCTCGGAGGAGGAAGCGAATGGTGACAGCTTCAAGTGATCACTTGACTTTTGGCAACAAAAAAAAAAAAAGAAATGTCACAATGGAGCAGCTGCAGTCCATGCGTAAAAGGAGTGAGAGTACAGGAGGGAGACGGTCGGTAGCGAGTGAACGGCTCCACCGAAGAACGCATTTATACGGCTGGAGCTGCAGGGGGTGGGGCTATACTAATGAGGACCGCGTGACGAAACGCGGTCACGTTTAAAACACGCCTAAAAAATCCTGAAATAGAAATATGTTTATACACAGTTTGCTCTATAACTCCAAAATTAATTGAGCTACAATTTTGAGACTTTTTACTCATTTACAAGATTACAATTATCACATTTATAATGTTTATTGAAGAAAATGTTGAAATTCACTTTACACGGTCTTTAAGATTTTACATAAAATATACTGGACACCATATAGATTGTACAGGGCTGGCTTGTCGAATACCCCAGCGTGTTGGAAATGTCAGAAGGATAAGGGCACATTAGTGCATGTGCTTTGGGAGTGTCCAAATATTCAAGAGTACTGGTCATTAATTCATGAAGTTTTGGAGAGGATAGTTGGCCAGAATTTACCCTTTTGCAGGAAGCTATATATTCTTGGGGATTCATCATCACTGGTCCACTTGCCCTCCTCCATTTCGCAATGGGTACAGACAGCTATTATGCTGGGGAGGAAGTTGCTGGTGGGAGAGTGGAAAAGTTCATCTATACCTTCGTTAATTCATTGGTATAGATCCCTGGGCAAACTTGCTGCATTAGAAAGATTATCTTATAGATTGGTGAATAGAGTTGAGGAATACAACAAAAAGTGGTCCCATTATCTGTTGTATGTGGGTTAAATGACATCTCCAGC
>JBBPBX010018763.1:0-11677 GCA_038048925.1 Garcialebias charrua
TCACTCACCTCCTTCAGCCACGTACAACCTCACTCACTGACTCCACTAATGATCTTTGTAATAAATTTATCTCCTTTTTCCAAAACAAGATCCAAAAAATCAGATCAGCCATCACCTCTTCACCCCCTGCCCTTTCTCCGGCTGCAAATGTACAGCTTGAGAACCCTCCTCCCCTCAGCTTTTTCCCAGAGGTCTGTGTGAAGGAAGTTGAAGCCACTGTCAGGGCAATGAAACCCTGCACATGTGCTCTTGACCCCTTCCCAACAGTCCTGGTCAAGGCTAACATTGCCTCTCTCAGTTCACTTATCACCACTATAGTTAATCAGTCTCTCCAATCTGGTCATATTTCCCCTGTCTTGAAGTCCTCTATAATTAAACCTCTTCTTAAAAAACCTACCCTCGATCCTCATGACCTGGCAAATTACAGACCCATTTCCAACCTTCCCTTCCTCGCTAAAGTTTTGGAGAAATTAGTCTCGGTTTATCTACAAGAACATCTACATGACAATAATATACTGGATAAATTTCAATCAGGTTTTCGAACAGCACATAGCACTGAAACAGCTCTTGTCCGGGTCACAAATGACCTGTTGGTCACTGCAGACCGTGGTTCCTCCTCTCTCCTTATTCTCCTTGATCTTTCGGCAGCCTTTGATACGGTTGATCATTACATTCTGCTCCAACGCTTACAGCAGTTTGCAGGACTTACTGGCACTGCCCTGGAGTGGTTCCGATCATACCTGACAGACAGAACAGAGTCTGTCTCCATCGGGCGTGCCAAGTCATTGAGCCATCCTGTTTCTTGTGGTGTGCCCCAGGGATCAGTTCTGGGACCCCTCCTTTTCAACCTATACATGGTACCACTTGGGTGTATTATCAGCAGCTATGGGGTCTCATTCCATTGCTATGCTGATGATACTCAGCTGTATCTTAAACTGGGTAGCAATGTGTCTGAGACCCCATCTACATCATCTTCTTCAGCTTCTCCATTTTCTCCACTTTCTTCTCTTTCCACACTCACAGCGTGTCTGGAGGAGATAAAGGCATGGATGCGGCAAAATTTCCTTCACCTTAACAGTTCAAAAACAGAAGCAATTCAAATTGGTACATCACATCAAATTCAACAACAAAAAATCCTCAGTATCACTTTTTCTGGCCAGAACATCTCTCTTTCCAATACAGTCACCAATCTTGGTGTTATTTTTGATCCACAACTCACCTTTGAAAGCCATATAAAGCATATCTGTAAAACTTCTTTTTTTCATCTTCGAAATATTGCAAAGCTTCGGTCTACACTGTCCTTCACTGATGCAGAAAAGCTCGTCCATGCCTTTGTCTCCTCCAGACTGGATTACTGCAATGCACTTCTCTTCGGGATTCCTGGCAAGAACATACAAAAACTACAGTATGTCCAAAACAGCGCTGCCAGGGTCCTGATGAGAGTGCGTAAGTATGAACACATCACTCCTGTACTGCGTTCACTACACTGGCTTCCTGTTTCTGCCCGGATCACGTACAAAATTTATCTGCTCACCTTCCAGTGCCTGTACGGTAATGCACCATCCTATTTAAAAGAACTTCTCACTCCTCACTGTCCTTCCCGCACTCTCCGCTCTTCCAACACCCATCTTCTTCTCACTCCCAGGTCTCGGTCTCGCACAATGGGAGACCGGGCTTTCTCCTGCGCTGCCCCTCGGCTGTGGAACGCCCTGCCCTCATATCTGAGGGCCCCACAGACCGTGACATGTTTTAAAAAAGGTCTTAAAACCTTTCTTTTTATCCAGTTTTTTAAATAATTAATTGTGCTTTTGTTTTTTATTGCACCCAGTTTTTTGAGTATTTTATCTGCATTTTGTGAATTTTAAGTTTTTGATGCAATTATCTGTGAGGCTCCATCCTCTTGGTTGTTCCTCTTCTTTGTTGCATTTGTGGTTGATTTTTATCTTGATTTTATTTTTCATTGTAGCACTTTGAGATCTGTTTGATGTAAAGTGCGTTATAAATAAAAGTTATTATTATTATTATTAAGCCTTCCTTCCACAACTCTCTCCCAGATCTTCATCGTGTGACTCATCAACTTAATTCCCCTGTAGTTGCTACAACTCTGTACATCACCCTTGTTCTTAAAAATGGGAACCAGCACACTTCTTCTCCATTCTTCAGGCATTTTCTCACCCTCAAATATTCCATTAAATATTTGAGTCAAAAACCTCACTGCCATCTCTCCAAGACATTTCCAAACCTCCACTGGTATGTCATCAGGTCCTACTGCCTTCCCCTTCTTCATTCTTTTCAGAGCTTTCCGGACTTCACCCTCACTAATCTTTCCCACTTCCTGGTCCACAGTTTCTATTACCTCCACTCTTCTTTCTCTTTCATTCTCTTCATTCATTAGCTCCTCAAAGTAATCCTTCCATCTTCCCATCACACTCTCCTCACTTGTTAGAACATTCCCATTCCCATCTTTAATAAGCCTAACCTGCTGCACATCCTTTCCAGCCTGATCCCTCTGTCTTGCCAATCGGTACAAGTCCTTCTCGCCCTCTTTAGTGTCCAGTCTCCCATACAACTCATTGTATGCCCTCTGCTTTGCCTTAGCTACTTCCTTCTTTGCTCTACGTCCCATCTCCTTATATTCCTGTCTCCTCTCTTCAGTCCTCTCACTGTTATATTTCTTCTTGGCTAGTCTCTTTCTTTGAATGGCGTCCTGCACTTCATTATTATACCACCAGGTTTCATTATCATCCATTCTCTGTCCAGATGACACACCAAGTACCTTCCTAGCTGTCTCTCTTGATTACTGTTGCTGTAGTAGCCCAGTCACTTAGAAGCTCTTTCTTACCATCCAGAGCCTTTAAATTTAGTATATTAAACTGTTATGGGGATTGGAGAGCAATGGTTGTTTCACTTATTTGACCAACAGGTTCAAAAAAAGAGTAAAAAGAATGTTTTGTGTCTAGTGCATCCATTAAGATTTACCCTGAACTATGTACTTTTATATGAATATTATAACAAGAAATTGAGCAGCTAGATGATACTAGAAAGCCAAGACATGGGTAGAGCTCAATTTGTTTAGGTATTGTTTACCATTAAATTGCTGCTAAATGTACACACAGACAGCGGTTTGTGTGTACGGTATTTGCTTGTTGCAGAGGCCTGCTAAGCTGCTAAACATGTATACATTTATCTTAGGGGATGAATCTGTTCCTGTTAAATGCCCTGAGACAACTTTGTTGTGATTTGGCGCTATATAAATAAACTGAATTGAATTGAATGGGGCATCCAGCTGATGAGTCTTTGATTGATCCTGATCAGTCTGTCTTTACGGTGGGGGCAGGCTGTGATGGAGCGAGGCCGGGGACGAGTCCATTCTTCAGCCGGGGGCTAACGATGAAGGGATGTACTTGTAGAAGCATGCACCTTGTTAACCTTGTTGACGTGATGCTGCTTTAATTTACACAAGTAACCAAATACATGTGAAAGAATGTGAGAGTTAATGAGGTAACATAACGTGTAAAAGTACACGAGCGTCAGGAAAATGTCTTCCATGATGACCTTAAATATTCAGAGGTGTGAGAAGGGTGGAGTTAGTGGCTCATTTTTAAACAGGAGCCCTTATTTGCTGTTTAACTGTAGAAACTGATTATTTTAGTTATTGTATTATTGCTTGATGTCATATATTTTGCATTTTAGCTAATGCAACTAAATGCAGCTGGTTGTTGTTTATGGAAGACAATAAACATATGGCATAGAGTTGAAAAAGTATTCAACTTCCCTTGATATTCAACTTACGGTACTTTTTTCTGCCCAACCTGAAAATTAAACAGGTTTTGAGATTAGATGTAAGTAATGCACAAACTAGGCTGAAGTTAAATGCTAAATTAGTTTCAAATTAAAGGAACTTTTCCCAAAAAAATGCATTTGCCGGACGCTGAGCACAAATAAATGTTTTTAACAAACATTTGTTAACAGTTGGAGTAGTTGTTGGGGATGACTCCCAGCTATTAAACCAAGCTCAGTATCTAACTGACAGAGTTATAGCTACGTTTTCTGTTGCTGTTTGATAGTTGTGGGGGCCATTTTGAACTAAGTTAACTCCAAAATGTTGAGATCTGTATCCAACAATTACTTTCTGAAAGTATAATTTAAAAATTTCTAGTGGTTCATGAGATATTTTGCTAAAAAACTGGCAGAAGTTGACTCCAACAAATATCTGTTTTTATTAAATATGTTGCACAATGTTCTTAATAATGTTTCCTTGTGTTTAGTTCGATCACAGAACAACCAACTGAGGTTTTATTTTTATTTTTTTCCTGCAAGGTCGAAGTTGTTCCACGAAGCGGACCGGCGGTTCGGATCTGGGTCCAGTTTCCACCAGGATGAAAACAACAGAGTCCAGTTCATTAAAGTTCGGTTAACGTGTTTTTAAAAGTGTTCAATTTAATTCTCAGTGTTTGTGACATGAGTTTGTGGTGTTGAATAAATAAATAAATTAAAAATCAACCTGGTGTCTTCATTTTCAGCAGCATGTTAGGCATGACGTAACGAGTCCAGATAGCTTCATTTAGCTCAGATAAATGTAAATATCTCCCACGCTAACATAAATACTGTTTATTATTGTTAAACTGTTAATATATAGCACATTTAGTATGTTATAGTGCAGCGTGACACGTGAAATGTCCGACTGCCTCGTTAACAGACAACTGGATCCAGGCAGCTGCTCTCTTCCAACACAGATGCAGGTAAGGTGTAGAATAATTAAATATGAGAATCAAAATATATTCCATCAGCTATAGTTCAGAAAGTGGTGCGTGTGTCCACTGTCCAGTCCACCGCCATTGTTAAAATGCCGGCTGTCTGCGCGTGCGTGCTGCGTGCATGTGTTCAAACAAAAGCTCCGCGGGAGATGTTTACATTATCAACGGGGGGTCAGCGAAAAAGATCCACTCTGGAGGCTGGGTTCAAAAACCATCGGAGTCAAAGCCCCCCTCTTTGTGGACTCGTGTAGGCGATAAGCAAAGACGCAGAGAGAAAGGAGCGGTTCCACTCAAAATACGCACCGTGTAAACAGGGCCTTAGTCTGATTGGTAACTCTAATGGTTTCTAGGTGTGAGTGAGAGAGTGAATGGTTGTTTGTCTTCTTTGTCTCTATTGCCCCATTTGCACTACTCATAATCAGCCCCAACTCTGTTCAGCCCTGCACAGCCCTGCTCAGTCTGGCCCAGCTCAGCCCGGATTTGCACCTGCACATTAGGACGGATTCTGGACGCGTGTCCAGAATCCAAGTCCTGCTAATGTTCTACGATGAGTTAAACTCAAAGCAGTCTGCTCCTCAGATAAATAATGTTAAATTATTATTTTCTATATGAACATTTCTGTTCAGTGCCCTGAGACGACTTCTGTTGTGACTTTGCGCTATATAAATAAACTGAACTGAATGAAATCTGATGAACCAGGTTCTACAAAAACATCTACCGGTACATTTAAATCTAATAAAGTGAAGTCTGGTCCTCTGGACATTCAAAAAACCAAACAAAAAAAAAAAAGTAGAAATATTTCTTCTTTCATCCGAAATACTTCTTCAGTCTGAGGTGCTGTATTCAGCTCAGTCTTATAAATAGCTATTTATAAGTAAGATAATGTAAGGATATTTTTATCCAACAGAGACAAATCTCTACTTAACCAAATATTAGCTCAGTATCTGTAAATTGCCTGAATTATAGCTGTTTTTGTATAAACAAAGGTTGATTACCAGTGTTTACATCAAAATGTTCAGCAGTTACCTTTTGGCAGCTGATCATAAAAAGTGAAACGTTTTAAAAAGCTAACTAAGAGCTTACCTGGACGTTCAATCTTTTACCTGCTATTACATCATTAAAACAAGCACAGTCAAAGTACAGCTGCTTGAGAAGGAGTGACCAAGTGTTTTGGAACAGACTCGGGTTAAAATGACCTAATGGAACACCAGCTGCTGGTTCAAGGTCTCTCAACTTTACAGTGATCTTTTTATATGTGCATATATTTTCACATCTTTCTGACCCTGATCAGGTCAAACTTTGCCCCCACTCACCTCTTTCCCTTCCATGCCCCCCGATGTGCTGTCTGATCATGTTTGTTTGTGTTTGCATCTCCAGGAAGTGTGAACAAAATTCTGGCATGCTTCTTTTTCCTCCCCCGCCTCTGCCATGCTTGTCCCAGCTGTTTCCTCCGTCCTCCCTTGTTCTGCCTCTGCGGGGGCTTCACCGTCCGCCTCCATCGTCATCCATCAGTCCTAATCCCTAACCTGCGTTTCTCAGCAGGGTACAAGGTCAGTATGGAGCTCCAACAACTCTCCACCCTGCCAGAACATCCATCCCACAATGCCCCTCATTTCCCTCCCAGCATGCTTCGCTCTCCCTGACCCTGGCACCCTGGCGCTGTTGTTTGCCGGTATCTCATTGGATAGCAGTTATGGCAGAAAAACATGGGGAAAAAACAACAATTTCCCTTTCCCAAAAGGCCTGGAGTTTAACTACCAACCTGCAGTTGCCAGTTGAGCTGTACAAGGCAAATATAGCAGCTCTTTTGAAGTCCTTAAAGCTGCAAAGTCACCGGGGGTGGTGTGACCAGCTGTTAAACACATGTAAAACTGTTTGCATGTGTCATTGTGAGGGTGAGATGTGTGTGAATTCCAGGATGTGAGTTAAACTCTCCCATCATCCTCAGTTCCTCCTGGAACTGTGTCACTTCAGATTCAGGCAGCACAAAGCTGCTCTCTCATTGTGTGTTAATGTGAGGACCAAGTGGCTAAAACTGTGAGAAGGTACTCATCTTTTCTGTGTTTTTTTTTTCCCATTATTAAACAAGTTCAGCCCATTGTTAGTTAGCATTCCAGGCAGTCTGATGCAAAATAACTCTGCTTGATTTTGCAGAATGAAAATAAAAGAAGTGTGCTTATGCATTTGAATTATTATGGAAATAATTATATCAGAATTATCATCTGGACAGGAGCAAGTAGAGTGGTGGATGGAAGATTAGCCCTGAGGATGATTCTGATCTGTCTGCCCCTTGGTGACTTTGGAGGAATAAACACTAATATTCATACACAAACATTCTTACACATGCCCACAGGAATGTAAAGAAATATACACCAAGAAATGAATACAAAACACAATCAAGGGTTATTTCTACAACACACATTATATACCATAATGATTTGAGTATTTACTGTCTATAACCCAAACACCAGGACAGCTATTAATCTTTCTGGCATGAAGGAACGTGAAAATAGCACAATGCCGGTTTACTAAATAGTCAAAATGACTAACGGCCTTCCACGAGTCCACAATCAGTTTTTTTTTTTACACCTTGGTGTGTTAGTTTTGAGAACAGGTTTTTTTCAACTAAAATATTGTTATGAAGAATTGAGTGAGTACATCTACAGTATGTACCGGTACTATGGTCAAGGTCTGCACACACGTCTTCAAATGTTTTTTTAAATGGTGGCTTTATGCTCTTTGTGCATCGTCTGTCTCACAAAAACTGAGTTTTTCGTAAAAATAAATAAAGAAAAGAAAAAAAAAAGAAGAAGAAAAAAGCAGAAATACCCTCTTTTAAGTTAATATTTTTAAAAATTGTTGGTGTACCCATGTGGACATGAAAAACAAAGCTTTTTAAAAACAACCTAACACCTCACTTTAATTCATGCTTCAGAACTCAAATCAACAGGAGATTGGTGGCGTAGAGGTTAGAGAAGGTCGGCCTGTGTTCAGAAGGTTGCCGGTTCAACTCCCAGGACCGATAACATCAAAATGTGGGTGGGAAAGATGAAACACCCACACCTGTCTCCATCCTCATTGGCAACACTCTGGGCTCCTTGAGCAAGGCCCTTAACCTCCACCATCTGCTCCCCAAGCACCCTATCTAGCAGCTCTCTGCTCCACACAGAGGGCTGTGGTAGCTCAGTGGTCTGTGGTTGAGTCATGAAGGGCATCCGGCGTAAAAAAAATTGACAAGTCATTGTGCAAGTTAGTTCACTGTGGCGACCCCTGAAGAAGGGAGCAGCCAAAAGAAGAAAAAATAATTAATTCAGCTTTCAGCAAACTTGTTTAATCAACGTTTGCTTGGTAATAGCTGAGTGTTTCAATTTGTTTTGGATACAACACATTCACAATGACCCCAAAAGGTTGTTAAAAACAACATTTTAGTGTTTGGTTTGAACTCAGAAATAATTCTCGTCTCTGATGCTCAATCCAGACACTTTAGCCGTAAAGAACCTTCACTTTATAGTTCATAGTTTATTTGTCATGTGCAGGTTAACATAAACTCAACAATCAATGAAAGTTCAGGATGAAGAGAACCGATCTGACTCACTAAGAAAAAAAAACAAGAAATACTAAAGCATTCAATAAGGGTACAAAATAAAGTACCAAAAGTCAAAAAGAATATTATTTATAAGGTCCAAAATGAATATAGTAAACAGCAACATGGTAGAATATAACGGTGCAAGTAGGATGTATTAGTATAAATAAGTATTTCACAGGTAGGAATATTAGCTTAAATGCACATGATTTATACTGTATTGTGCATAACGAACTACACAGATTGTGTGACGTTGCACAGGTAGTCAGTGACATTGAGATGAATTATGAGGGTAAGGTAGTGACATACTGTACATGATGTAGCCACATAGCACAGCAGCAATAAACATAGGTGTCACAGATGTGGCTTAGTTCAATGTTATTGCCAAGAGTTCGGTATAATCTGACAGATTGTGGGTAATAATTGTCTTTGAGTGTTTTTTGTGTGATGGGAGGCTCCTGTATCATCTACGTGAGGGTAGTATACAGAAATGTCCTTGTGCTGGGTGGGTGTGGTCCTTGACGATGCTACGTGCTTTACTTAGACACCAGCTGTGGTAGATGACGGAGGAAAGTGGCCACAAAAATATGAGTTAAAAATACAAAAAATTAAAAAAGGTAGCTTTTTGCACGTTAAAGTTTCAGAAAGAGTTGAGTTTAAGTTTTGAGACAGTTTTTTTAATGAAAGGGCCAAAGAAGCTGATGGACCACCTGGTTCTGTTGTGACCCGCTACACCATTTCAGTATGTTTGGACCCAGAACCGGTATTCAGCTTATTACAAGGGCCAACCGGGACAAATGGAGCTTTGTCCCTATAACCAAAGAAAGTGACACTGAGACAACTTTCAACTCCCCACTGTAGGGTTTCCAGTTTTTTTTCCCTCCACAGGTTCCTGAAGCAGAGTCAATGAGCCACAGCTGACAGTCACCCCACTAATTACCACCAGGGCTATAAGAGGCTGTGGGCCTGCTTCATCCAGTGTTAGAGCATCACCCTGGTTCTTCTGTGCCTTCTGTTTTGGATCTTATCGACTGTCCTGTGGATCTTGACACCTGAGTTTAAGACCTAACCTTGTGGGCCCTTGCCAGTTGCTCCTCCACCTTCCTTCCACTTGCCTCCATGTACCTACCTGTGAACCTCCTGGATTGGGTTTTCTACAGTTTTCTCTCTGAGCTGCTCCACCTTACACTCAGGATTTCCAGTGAGTGCCACCGGTATACAGAGTCTCTTAATATTCACTGTAAAATAAATCACTTATTAATTATCATTTTGAGTCTGTGATCCTTCAGTCCGTTCTTTCTGGGTAAACGCCTCCGTTGTGACACTCGTTACAATATTCATCTGAAAAGTCAACCCAAAAGTAAATGAGGGAACTACAAGGGTAATCTAAATGACCCACAAAGTCATTCCTAAATGTTTGAAATGGGTAGCGAGACAGCAACCAAACAGGTTTTTGTTGGTTACATCTCTGACCTTGGGTAGGTTTTTGTGGTATCTCAGAAATAAGGAGTAGATGCTCTTTTAAAAACAGAGAGACCGAGAGAGAGAGAGAAGTGAGCGTAATGTAAAGAGCAGTGTTTTAACCCAAATTTAACTACCGTATTTTTCTGATTATAGGTCGCACCGGAATATAGGTCGCAGTGTCCAATTATTGCCAAAAAATTGGAAAAATCCATAAATAGGTCGCACTGGATTATAGGTCGCACCTACGTCACCGCCGACGTAACGCGTCATCCACCGCTGACGCGCCGCGTGACCGCTGAGTCAACCCGGTAATATGGACCGAGTGTTTAGCTCTGCTGCTATCTGCCAGAAGCTAACAGAAGCTAAACAAGAGACGATTCCGTCTCTGAAAACACGAATAAAAAATCGAATTTTATGTCAAATGTTTTATCGAGACCATAGTAACGTACATTAAAGCTCCTATAATTACACTCTGTAAGCAGAAAAAATATACACCGAGTGGTTTTGAAGCTATTTATAACGTTAACAGAAGTAACACAGATAAAAACGAATGCCAACGCAAGACAAGTCCACTTCTGACACAAATAAAAAATCAAATTTTATGTCAAATGTTTATCGAGACCATAGTAACGTACATTAAAGCTCCTATAATTACACTCTGTAAGCAGAAAAAAATATACACCGAGTGGTTTTGAAGCTATTTATAACATACCGTAAACGGATATACATCCACAAGCTAACGAGCTATGCTAGTAAAAGATCGTTTTTTTTATCTCAAACATCTAATAAAGCTACTCACTTGTAAACGTCCACGCTGTGATTCCATTCCATTCTGTAAGTTTCAGAAAAATTGGCTGAGTGGTTCTTGACTTATCTTGCTAACAAACAGCAAACAAACAGAGCTAACAAAGCTACATCCACACCAGGAGACCGACAGTCGGTCCGAGCAGAGGAGCTTTTTTTCGGACACATGCAAGTACACCTCACTACAGCTGGAAACCATAGATATCATATATACACTAGATACCGCATAGCTTGCGCCGGGGCAGGATTTACGGCGGCCATCTTGAAGACGTCCACCGCTCCACTCAGCCTTATATATTTGGCTGGCACAATAAAGTATCAGCGCATTTAATCAATCACAACACGCTGAATAGTAATGCAATTGTCACATGTTTAAATTTTAGGCATACAGCTATTAAAACTGCATGTATAGGAACGTATAGTTTAGCATATTTAAATAATTTTGGTGGAATACTGTACTTTAATATATGTTTAGCAAGACACAACCAAAGATGCAATTTATTCACACACACATTATGTATACATATTCAGATACTGTAATAATACATATATATTCAGATAAGCATATATATAACTATATAAATACATACTACAGTATATATAAATATAACTATATACAGTATATATATATAATATATATACTGTATATATATATATATATATATATATATATATATTAGATATAGTATATATATAATATATATACACACACATATATATACATACACAGTACACACATATGTGTGTGTGTATGTTTATATGTACAGTATACAGTATACAGTATATATATATCAGAGTCAGAGAGTCTTTATTGTCATTTGCACCGCATGTGGTACATGTGATGAAAACGAGATTATGTACACGGGGTCCCAGTTACATCCAACAACAAATGCAAGAGAAAAACAGTAATAACATCTAGAATTAACTAAGAGAATATGTATATACATATATACAATATATATACACACATATACAGTATATAAGATATACAGTACTGTATATATATATATATATATATATATATATATATATATATGAATATATATATATATATGTGTATATATATATA
>JBBPBX010018763.1:23352-45216 GCA_038048925.1 Garcialebias charrua
AGTGCAGTGGTTGGTAGAACTCAGTTTTATTTTTATCTTTGCCAATTATGACCAATATCTAATCTAACATTCATATAAAAAATTCTAGAGAAAATGGTTGCTGGTCAGTTGCGTGAACATCTACAAATAAATAATCTGTTTGAAAAGTTTCAGTCAGGGTTTAGAGCTCACCATACCACAGAAACAGCACTGGTGAAAGTTGCTAATGATATTCTCATGGCCTCAGACAATGGACTTTTGTCTATACTGGTCCTGTTAGACCTCAGTGCTGCATTTGATACAGTTGATCACAATATTTTACTACAGAGGCTTGAATATTAAATTGGAATTACAGGAACTGCTCTAAATTGGTTTAATAATATTTATCTGATATATTCAAATTTGTAAATGTAAATAATGAATCTTCATCACAAACCAAATTTAGTCATGGAGTTCCTCAACGTTCAGTGCTTAGACCAATACTCTTTACCTTGTACAGTATATGCTTCCATTACTATTCCGTTGCTTTCAACACCTGATGATCTGTGGTTGATCCTATATGATTCACACAGGTTGGTTGTTATATTTATTATCTGCAACGTTTTTGTCTAAATTCTGTCTTTTATTTAGCTTCATTTTGTATGTTGCCTATGTGGTGCCTGTTTTTTGTTTGTTTGTACAGCACTTTGGTTGGCCTTGTCACTGTTTTAAGTGTTTTAAGTGTTTTAAGTAACGAGCCTAGCCTGTATAAATAAAGGTTGAATGAATGAATGAAAAGTGCTCTATAAATAAAATGGCATGATAAGGGTATGGTATTAGATAAATATCTTAAACAGCATGGGATACATTTTCATTGTTATGCTGATACACAGTTATAATTGTCCATAAAGCCCAATTAATTCAATCAGCTCCTTAGACTACAAGCATGTCTTTAAAGACATAAAAACCTGGATGACACTACATTTTCTGTTTTGAATACAGACAAGACTAAGGTTTGAGTTTTTGGACCTGAGCATCAGGAATTCGTTTTTCACTCTTTCGCCCTTCTTGGGTGGCATTAATCTGGCTCCAGCTCTAATGTTAAAAATCTTGATGTTATTTTTGATCAGGACATGTATTTTATCCCCCACATTACCATATCATACCATTTTATTTATAGAGCACTTAAAACAGCAACAAGGCCAATCAAAGTGATAAACAAACAAACAAACAACAGGCAACACATAGGCAACATACACAATGAAGTAAAAAAACAGAATATAGACATAAAAACGTTGCAGATAATAAATATAATGACCAAACACAGATCATCAGGTGTTGAAAGCAACGGAATAGTAGTGGGTCTTTAAACGGGATTTGAAAACTGAGAGGGAGGGGGCCTGTCTGACGAGCAGAGGTAACTCGTTCCAAAGTCTTGGGCCTACTACAGAGAAGGCCCTGTCACCTCTGCGCTTAAGACGAGTTCCTGGAACTATGAAAAGTAATTGGTCCGCTGACCTCAGAGAACGTGGTGGGACATATACGGTTGTAGCAAATCAGAGAGATAGGCAGGGGTGAGACTGTTGAGCGATTTGTAGACATACAGGAGTATTTTGAACTGGATTTGAAGATTAACCAGTAGCCAGTGCAGGGAGGCCAAGACTGGTGTAATGTGCTCTCTTTTGCCTGTACTGGTTAAAAATCAGGCTGCTGCGTTCTGGACCAGGTGTAGTCATGCGCCTCTTGACAGAAATCAGGCAGGTCGAAATGTAACTTCCCTGATAAAAGATTGGTGGAATAAACAAATCTGGTCAATTACTCAATTACTAGATGGAAATGGTGAAATTCTGAGTTTGGAGGAATTTAACAGGAAATATGGAATTGTTTGTTCATTAACATTTTATAAGAAAGTATTACATAGCATCCCTGATGTCCTTTTTCAGTCAATTAAAAACAATTTGACTGATACCAAACAGGAGTGAATTGCAGTAATCAAGCCTAGATGTAATGAATGCGTGTATTACTGTCTCCAGGTTATTTTTGGATAATATGGGCTTCAGCTTAGACAGTCGCCTCAGCTGGAAAAAACAGGATTTAACAATCATGTTTACATGGCTGTTGAGTTTCATGGAAGGATCCATTATCACTCCCAGATTTGTGACTTTTTGTTTTTTCTGACAGGGCTAGAGCAGAAAGGTATATGCAGTGGTTTGTGGGAGGGAACAACATGGCTTCAGACTTCTTTTCATTGAAACTTAAGTAATTTAACACCATCCAGTCCCTGATGTCAGCCAGGCAGTCGAGCAAAGGTTGAATAGAGCATACAGTATACCATTGTGTCTCAGGGGGAAGTAAATTTGACATTCATCGGCATAGAAGTGAAAGGGTATGTTGCTTTTCTGGAAAATAGCACCAAGTGGCAGCAGGTATAAAGAGAATAGGAGAGGACCCAGGATGGACCCCTGTGGAACCCCCCATTTAAGTCCTACCACTGCAGAACCAAAATATTTGATGGAAACACAAAAGAATCAGTCAGCGAGGTAGGATCTGAACCAATTGAAAGCAGACCCTGTGATGCCCACCCTCTGCTCCAACCTAGCAATGAGGATCTCATGGTCAGTGGTATCAAAAACAAATGCAAGGTCCAGTAGGACAAGAATGGTAAAATGGTAAATGGAGCTTATTTATATAGCGCTTTCCAGCCCCCTGTGAGGAGCCCCAAAGCGCTTTACAATACCAGCCATGCACCCATTCATACACCGGTAGTGGTAGCCTGCCTTGCAAGGCGCCATCCAGACCTACCGGGAGCAACTCGGGGTTAAGTGTCTTGCCCAGGGACACAACAACACATGGTGGGCGGATGTGGGATTCGAACCTCCAACCTTCCGATCAGGGGTCGACTGCCATTACCACTACATCACGGCCGCCCCACTGCTGGGAGCACAGAATCACCAGTGTCTGTGGATAAGAAGATGTCATTAAAAACCTTCAGTAGGGCAGTTTCAGTGCTGTGGAGAGGTTTAAAGCCAGACTGGAATAACTCAAGGATAGCGTGATCCTCCAGGAAGCACTTCAACTGGGACTCAACTATTTTTTCCAGAAGTTTAGAAACAAATGGGAGTCTGGAGACAGGCCTGAAGTTGGATACGACTGAGGGGTCAAGGTTTTTTTTTTTTTTTTCAGGAGAGGTTGAACAGCAGCATGTTTAAAGGTTTTTGGTACCACGCCAGTGGATAAACTGCTATTCACATTAAAATTGTTACTAGAACCGCCTTCTTCCACCTCCGTAATATCGCTAAAATTAGAAACATCTAAATGTGATGCAGAAAAAACGGGTACATGCATTTGTCACATCTAGACTGGACCATTGCAATGGTTTATTATCTGGGTGTCCAAATGCATCTTCACGTAATCCAAAATTCTGCTGACAGAGTTTTAATTGGAGTTAATAGGAGAGATCATATATCTCCAGTTTTAGCTTCTCTACATTGGCTCCCTTCCAAATTCAGAATTGAATTCAAAATCTTACTTCTAACCAACAAAGCTCTCAATAACCTAGCTCCATCTTATATTCAAGCTCTTGTTGTTCCATGTTTTTCTAACAGAGCCTTTTGCTGTCAACCTGCAGTCTTACTTGTGGTTCCTAGAGTTTCCAAAAGCAGAATGGGAAGAAGATCTTTCAGTTTCAGGCTCCTCTCATGTGGAAACAACTTCCATTTCTGTCCATAAAGCTGACACATTGTTCAGTGTTAAGACTGGGCTTACAACTTTCCCTTTTAATAAACCCTTTAGTTAGGGTTGGCTTGTCATGCTGCTATAGGCTTAGACTACTAGAGGAAAACTTGACCTCATTTCCTAAAATGAATTGTTAAAATGGAATAGTTTTCATTTAATGTATCAAATAAAAACTACTAAATTTGAAGGTTTGATCTGTGTGAATTCTTTTTCTATAAACTTCAGTGTTGAGACTTCCATCTCTTTCCACGTTCACCGAACAGTCCAGAAAAGGCAGCTTGCCCTTGGCGTCCTCTCTGATGGACTGGATGTTGTGGTCCACTGAGTTGATTTGTCTGGTAAATGCTTCTACTTTTTTTGAATGGATTTGAACTCAAGTTTCACTTATCTGAACCAGTGGCTCAGTGTTGTTCCCTTGAAGGAGTCCATGGCTCCCTGTTCCATTTTTTCTCCTGCTGGTCTGCTGGTCCAGATGAACTTCCACCTTATTTCTTAAGGCTGGCTGCTCATATCATCACAGTCCCTGTGACCCACATCTTTAATCTGTCCATAAGCCAAAATTCCATTCCGGATGCTTGGAAAACAGCCTTTGTTCTTCCTTTGCTGAAGGGAGGTGACCCCACCGCACTGAACAACTATCGACCAATCTCTAAACTCTGCATTTTAGCCAAGGTTCTAGAAAATTTGATAAACTCTCAGATCAAAAATTATTTGGACTCATTTAACATCTTACCTCTCCATCAATCTGGTTTCAGGAAAAAACACAGCACAACGACTGCTTCTTTGAAGGTTCTTAATGACGTTGTTGAAGCATTGGATGCTAAGAATTATTGTGCTGCACTTTTCTTAGATCTGTCTAAAGCTTTTGACACAGTGGATCATAACATCTTGTGTCATAAGCTCTCAGAAATTGGGTTCTCTGATCACACCATTGGTTGGTTTTCTAATTATCTGTCCAATCGGATGCAATGTGTTCAGCACAATGGTACTTCTTCCAGTTATTTAACGGTTAAAAATGGTGTACCACAAGGCTCAGTCTTAGGACCAACCCTCTTTACAATTTACATAGCTCATGTAGGTCAGAGCATCCCTGATGCATCCTTACATTTCTATGCTGATGACACAGTTGTTTACTGCCAAGCTAAAACAGTAGCTAAGGCTTTCCAGTCTCTGCAATCCGCTTTTGACATAATTCAGTCAGATTTGTTCCATCTCAAACTTGTCCTAAATGCTGATAAAACAAAAGGGATGTTTTTTTTCAAGTAGGAAGTCGGTCCCAGTGTCATGATCCACGTTCATCTAGTTTTAGTTCAATATTTATTTTGTCATGATCCACATTCATCTAGTTTTAGTTCATCTAGTTTTAGTTCAATATTTATTTTGTCATGATCCACATTCATCTAGTTTTAGTTCATCTAGTTTTAGTTCAATATTTATTTTGTCATGATCCACATTCATCTAGTTTTAGTTCAATATTTATTTTGTCATGTTCCATGTTCATCTAGTTGTAGTTCAATATTTAGTTTCATAGTAAAAGTATTTTCTGATCAGTCTTCTTCCTGCCTTCATGTGCTGCAGCTAAGCATGTGCTGCAGCTAATCAACCTAGATTTCATCCACCTGTTGCAGCCAGTATATAAGTCCCAGCTTCACTCTCAGTCTCTGCCAGATTTATGAAAAGGTTATCCTGAGTAGTTATCCAGCATTCATGTCAAGTCTTGCCCTCCTCGTCTCGATTCTGGTTCTGTTTCATGGTTTAAAGATTCCTGCCTGCTCCCCTCTTGGATACTTCTCTGCCTCAGCTCTTCTGGTTTTGACCTCGGACCCCGCCTCTGGATTCTGCCTTGTGTTTTTGCCCCTGAACGGTTCTATCCACCCATCGGCCTCTTGGAAACCGACCCACGCCTGTGTACCCCGACCAAGTAAGACGCCTGCTCCTCCTAACCTGTTTCTGCCTTCTGCTGAATTATTGTGCATGACCCCGGACTGGAACTTGGATAACCCATGGACTAAAAAGTCATTCTGGATCAACCACCTCAAACAAAGAAGTAATCACGGACCAAATCTCAGACGCTCAACGTCTATCAGGAAGTCTACCCGGACCAAACAAACTCTGAGAAGGTTAGTCGACTCATTCAAAATAAAAGCCTCACCTCTGTTCACTCCAGTTGCTAACCTTCTCCTCTCCTGTTTAGAGCTCCTGCTCCCGGTGACCTGTAGAACCCGATCCAGCTCTCTACATCACAATAAACATTTTAAAACTTCTCAGTGTGTTGGCATTTCAGTGAAACTCAATCCCTCAATCATTACAGTAAATCTGGCCACAAAGAGTTTCACGCCTAACACTGAAGAAGTTTCTGGGCAATATGTAAAGCAAACTAGACAATTGATAACATTTCTTCTTCACAGTCCACATTCAGGAACAATACCTAGTCGCCCCCATGTGGAGAACCAGGTACAGGTAGTCCCCGACTTACGAGCGAGTTCCGTTCCTGCGAGTTGCTCGTAACACGAAAATTCGTAAGTTGGAACACGAAGCACATGTTCTCGTAAGTCCGGATTTTCGCTCGTAAGTTGGAACATTTATGCTAGCGCTACTACGAACACTCGTTTTTCATCAAAAACGTTCATATTAGTTCATAAACATGGTCGGAAACGTGTTTCCAAACGGTTAGCTAACACACTTTCATCTAAAAACACAAAAAAGTGCTGTATTTTTTACAAATTTACTTCTCGTTCGCCAGCTCGTAAGTCCGGACGCTCGTAGGTCAGAGCGCTCGTAAGTCGGGGACTACCTGTACATCACAGTGTTCAATCATGGCTCAAAATGAACCCAAGTTAACACCTCCTGAGTTATTTAATGGTGATCCTGACAAATGCCGACCCTTCATTACACAATGTGAAATACATTTCCAGCTACAACCTTCATGTTTTTCTACTGAGAGGTCTAAGGTGGCATACATGATCTCCCTCCTCTCCAGCAAAGCCAAGAGGTGGGGAACTACCGAATGGCAACGAGACTCACCGAGCTGCTATGTGTTTCAGACCTTTGCCAGAGAACTATGCAGAGTCTTTGATCCAGTACTACCTGAGCGAGAGGCTGCCAGGCGCCTTTTTACCATCTCACAAGGTAAACTACGAGTCCCTGAATACATAATTGACTTCCATTGTATTGCTTCAGGAAGTCACTGGAACGAGGAGGCTCTCACTGATGCTTTTTATCGGGGTCTAAACGACGACATCAAAGACGAAATTGCCACCCGTGACCCACCAGCTTCTCTTAGGGAGCTGGAAAATCTGGCTACACGAATTGATCTGAGACTCCAAGAACGTCTCCTTGAGGTGAGACATAACAAGGATTCAAAATCATGTTTTCAGTCTACCAAACAGTTTTCACAAGATCGAGTCCAGAGGACCCCTTCACCACCACGGGACCAGGAAGAACCCATGCAACTCGGTCGGTCAAAAATAACGCTTCAGGAACGAAAGAGAAGAACCCAGGAGGGTCTCTGTTTTTATTGTGGAGCACCAGGGCATCTAGTTTCAAGCTGTCCCAAGAAGGTAAAAATACCTTACAGAATGGATCAAGGATTCAGAACCACGGCCTCCTCTCATGAACCACGCCTACCCAGGGTCCAAGCCAACATTCAGGTGAACGGTAAAGATTTCCCTGTTAAACTATTTATTGATTCTGGTGCTGACACTGAATTTATTGATGTTCACTATGCCATGTCTCTGGGTATAAAGATGCATCCCACCACCAAGCCCCGTAGTATCCAAGCTCTGGATGGTCACACACTAAATGAGAGGAGCCTACAAACTCAAGAGGTCCATCTGTGTATTGGAGGCAACCATGTGGAAAGCGTAAGCTTTTTGACTATTACTTCTCCTAACCTCCCTGTCGTGTTGGGAGCAACCTGGCTGAGAAAACATAACCCTCACATTGACTGGAGGAATAATAATATTTTGGGCTGGTCTGACCATTGTTTAGTCAATTGTTTGAAATCTGCCAATACTATTGTCATCAATCAGCAAATAAAGGAGTCTACTCCTGATCTGTCTCTGGTACCCCATTATTATCACGACTTGGGTCTGGTATTTAGTAAAAGTAAAGCTCTTTCTCTGCCACAACATAGACCATATGACTGTGCCATTGACCTGTTACCCAGTACCACTCCACCAAGAGGTCGTTTATTTTCTTTGTCTAAACCAGAAAATGAGGCTATGCACACTTACATTTCTGAGTCACTCAAAGCAGGCATTATTCGCCCTTCATCCTCTCCAGCTGGTGCAGGTTTCTTTTTTGTTGAAAAGAAAGATGGTACCTTACGCCCATGCATCGATTATAGAGAGGTTTAAATGATATAACGATCAAAAATAAATATCCATTACCACTAATGACTTCTGCTTTCGACATCATTCAAGGGGCCAAAATATTCACCAAACTGGACTTGCGTAACGCCTATCACCTGGTCAGGATCCGAGAAGGGGATGAATGGAAGACAGCATTCAATACCCCCTCTGGACACTACGAGTATTTGGTAATGCCCTTCGGCCTGACTAATGCACCTGCTGTTTTCCAAGCTTTAGTTAATGATGTTTTGAGAGACTTTATCAATGTTTCAGTTTTTGTCTATTTGGACGACATCCTCATATTCTCTAAGGATCTTGAGTCCCATGTACGTCATGTTCACAGTGTTCTTCTGAGACTGCTTCAAAATAACCTTTTTGTTAAAGCAGAAAAATGTGAGTTTCATACTACCAGTACAACTTTCCTTGGATTCAATATCACACCCGACCAGATCTCTAAAGTTTCTGCAGTTCTCGATTGGCCCACTCCACAAACCCGCAAACAGCTTCAACGTTTCTTAGGTTTGCTAACTTTTACAGGAAGTTCATCAAGAATTACAGTTCAGTTGCCTCACCGTTGCATGCTCTCACCTCAGTTAACAATACCTTTGTCTGGAACGAACCTGCGAACCAAGCATTTCTGAAACTAAAATCCCTCTTTACCTCAGCACCCATTCTTCGCTTCCCAGATACTGAGACAGTTTATCGTGGAGGTCGACGCATCGGATAAAGGCATTGGAGCTGTTCTCACGGACCAAATCTCAGACGCTCAACGTCAATCAGGAAGTCTACCCGGACCAAACAAACTCTGAGAAGGTTAGTCGACTCATTCAAAATAAAAGCCTCACCTCTGTTCACTCCAGTTGCTAACCTTCTCCTCTCCTGTTTAGAGCTCCTGCTCCCGGTGACCTGTAGAACCCGATCCAGCTCTCTACATCACAATAAACATTTTAAAACTTCTCAATGTGTTGGCATTTCAGTGAAACTCAATCCCTCAATCATTACACCCAGCAGTGCTTCCTCTGATTTTTATCTTCAAATGGTGTCCCAATTGAGTTTGTTGATTCCTATAAATATTTGGGTATCCTGGTTGATTCACAGCTCTCTTTTAAACTCCACGTGGAAAACCTAGTGAAGAAACTGAAAGTTAAACTGGGTTTCTTTTTCAGAAACAGATCATGTCTAACACTGAATGTTAGGAAACGCCTTGTATCTGTGACTTTCCTTCCCTCCATTGATTACGGTGACATTCTCTACATGAATGCTCCTACAAGCACCCTGCAGATGTTGGATGTTGTCTATCATGGTGCACTAAGATTCATAACTGGCTGTGATTATCGTACCCACCACTGCACCCTGTATTCACTGGTTAACTGGACATCATTAACCTCACGCAGACTCTTCCACTGGTACATTTTCATCTTTAAATCACTTCTCGGTCTGCTGCCCTCATACATCTCCTCCTACATGTCTTTGCGTGAGTGCAGCTACAGTGTGCGCTCTCAGGACATGATCACCTGCAGTGTTCCGTCAGTGAGGACTGAACTTGGAAAAAGGGCTTCTCTGCTCCTGCTTCCTGGAATATCTTACAAAAAGATTTGAAGCTCTCGGCCCTGACCTCTCTAAATGGTTTTAAGAATCTTTTGGAATCCTGGCAAAAACCATTGCAGATATGTTCTTGTTTTTGATTTTGTACATCTACCTTGTGGTGTTTTGCTAGTTTTGATACTTTGCATTTCACTTTCTATTTCTCTCCTATGTTTTTTTTTTTTTTTGTTTGTTGTTTAAGGAAATTCTACCATTGCTGTTCATCATTCTTTAGTTTGTAGCAGGTCGCTTTTGTAAATGAGCCCTCGAGGCTCAATGAGATTTACCTGACTAAAGGTTGAATGAATGACTGAAAAAATTGGCTACAATTAGTGACACTGGAGATCCCATGGCACAACAATACTTCAGTCTGTAAAAACTTTAATTGTACTTGATATAAGTTGTGGAAGTACAGAGGTCCATCAGTGTACAGACGAGGCTCAGGTTTAAATGGTCCTGTTGAAGTCAGTTTCTAGTGCCTCTTGTCTTTTTCATTTGAGTCTAAGTACATAACAAGGCCTCTTGTGTATTTATATAAAGTTTGGAACTCCAAAGACTCGAGACATTTTTTGAATCGGTAAAGCCTCCTGGATGGGAAGAGAAACCTCTTCAGCTACAAAAGAAAAGTCCAGCTGTTTTTGAATGAATGAATGAATGAATGAATTTAATTATTTATTTACCATGTTATGGATGATTGAGAATCTTCAACAGGATGTGTGTAAATCTGCCTAGAGCAGGTCAGGTCAACCTCACAAACTGAACAAACTGTGCATGGGGGAAAACACAGATACAGGCCACCAAGACACCTGTGGCCACTTTAAAGGAGTTACAAACTTCAGCAAGTAAGATTAGAAACACTGTGCATACAGCAAATGTTGCCCGAGTTCTTCCCCAGCCAAAGCTTTATGGTAAAGTAACCAAGAGAAAACCACTTTTAAGAAAACTAAGATTGAATCTCAACTACAGTAAACTCTAATTTACTCTCTACTAGAACTCCAGTCAGATATTTCAATGACTATACTGTTCAGATTTAATCCATCCATCCATCCATCCATTCACTCATTATCTTTTACTTGCTTCTTCATTTTCAGGTCATGTGGGACACGTGTGCCCAATTCCAACTATCACTGAGCAAGTGTCAGGGGACAGCCTGGACAGATCTCCAGTCCATCACAGGGACACATAGAGACAAACAAAATGCATAGGGACAATTTAGAGTTACCGATCAGCCTAACATGTAGGTTTCTGGAATGTGGTAGGAAACCATAGTACCCGGAGAAAACCCACATATGCACAAAGAGAACGTGCAAACTCCACCCAGAAAGACCCCTTGGCTGGGATTTGATCTGGTGACCTTCTTGCTGAGAGACAACAGCTCTATCAACTGCACCACTGTGCCATACTCAGATTGAGTCCCATTTTTATATTGTACAATCAAATGTATTAAAATTAATTTCAGTTCAGTTCAGTTACTAATCAATACAATACAGTCAGATTTAAATCCATCTACTGTATAGGCATATATTCAAACCGTTATCCACTTTTCCAATTAATGCAGTTTTGATTCAGTCTCGCATTTTGATCACGCACAGAGTGGTCAGAGCAACAGTGGAGAGAAAGAACTCAAACAGAAGATTTTAATCCAACATTCAGTCAAGTAATCTGGATGGTTTCTTTTTTGTTGTTGTGCTGAGACGTTTCACCTTCCATCCAGAAGGCTTCATCAGTCTGAGGAAACACTAAACAAAACTGATTCTCCCCATATAGCCTATTCCTGAAAAACAAACATAAAAAAACTGTTATGTCGGTGCTAAGATGGCCTCTGGGGCACACCCTCTCCCTTATTGACAATCATGTCAAACTGGTTCAAAACACCAAAGTCCATGCTCAATAAACCAGGTACTGTATAAATTCCAACAATGCTCAGTGAGATCATCTGGACGGTTCCTTTTTTTGTTTGTTTGTTTGTCTGTTTTGTGCTGACACATTTCGTCCTCCACCCGGAAAGCTTCATCAATTAGAAGAAACATCAAACAAAACTGATTCTGCCTCAACAGCCTACTCCAAAGTGGAAAAAACAGTTATGTTGGTGCTAAGATGGCCTCTGGGGCACACCCTCTCCCGCAGTGCTCGCCCTCTCCTTTGATTTTAACCTTGCCCTTATTTTCTGATTTCATTTATTGATTTATTTTACAATAGTTAGAATTTGAGTAAAAAAAAACAACAATAATAATAATAATAATTTACTGTTGCTAATAATTTCATGATTAGCTTAAGCTGTTACAAAACCTGATAAGTGTTGACTCCAGTAACTTTTGGAAACATGAACAGTTGTCTGTCTTTTTATTAACTGGATCATTCATTGAAAACTTCAAAGTACAAGGAGATAATAAAAATCCTAACAGAACAAATGTCTATGTGACATTGCACACCACTTCAAAGGAGTGTTCCTGGGAAGTTTCAAGTTGGCCCAAACTGGTGAACAGACCTAGAGGCTGAGGAAACATTGCCATCCACCAAACTGTGCCAGTAGTGTATCTAAAAAGAAAGATCAGAGCTGAACATTTTTGAGAACTGTGATTTTTATATGCTCACTTTCATTGTGTTAGTGCGTTTGTCCAACAAATATGTGCAATCAGCTTTGATGGCAACCTATTTGGCATTGACAAGTCTTCATTCCCACAGCACCATTGTTTGAACTAGTCGTTCAGATTTTTGACGTGTTTGTGAAACGTGTCCACGTCAACCTCCAAGAAATGCTGCTCCATCTGTTGCTCTCATTTGTAAAGCACCCATTTGTGGTTGTGTGTCCACTGCTGTGTTTAACAGAGCAAATTTCTTCTTTTTTTGTCTCTTAACAGTGCAAAGGGTTTTGACAGAATTTTGAGATAGTTCTTGAACAGTTGGTAACCTAAAAACACTTTTTGTAAAACTCAATTACAGACGTGAAAATAAGACTGTAGGGTTTTACATGTCAGGGCATGAAAATGGCCTGGTCTTTTCCAGGTTTTAGGAATATTCTTAAAACCTTATGTGGACAAAAACACACAACAGATTCCAACGTGTCATTATTTATTAAACCAAATCAAAGCCAAAATGGAAAAGCTGCATTTGAAAAGCTGAATCCACCTTTGTTGTTGACATGACTTTAAAAAAGTATCAGCCAAGTGCTACTGATCAATTGCATGTAAACAACTAATCAGCATCATGTGGTACATGTGGCATCCCTGTAAAAGCAGAACTTTAGTCAGTTTGTTGGTCTGGAGCATATACATGTGTAGTGATACAACCTTAACCTTGGGAACACTTCTCTGATCACTCTCAGTAATGAACTTTTTGGGAGTTACTCCTGAAGGGACAGTAATACTTTTATTACATTTATTTGAATCAAAACACATATTTCAGAAGAGACTTCCTTTTAATGTGTGTTAATTCAGAATTATTTCTGAGAATAACTTGTCATTGTTTGATCATGCTTTGTGCTATTTCAAAATGTTGATCACTTCTTCATATGATGAATCAAACGGTGAAAGTGAATTAATATGTCAGACTGAACTCCTCAGTTTTGTTAGAAGTTAGAATACAGTTTTAATCAGTTGTATTATGAAGCTGGCTCCAGTCTAATCTGTTTATCTCTCTTCATTCTTCACAAATTCTTATCTGTTCTAAAAAACAATCCTCTCCTATCCTAGTGACCTTCATGCACTCTGACTCCCTTCCAGTGGTTCGTTTGAACCAATCGGAGAAGAACAAATCACTGATCTCAGATCCTTTCTTAAAAGTTCTAAGCTTTGCTGGAACTGGCAGAGTCGGTGGAGGAACTCAAGCCATGAGGTTCCCCAAAAGAGCTGAATGAACGCCAGTCACACGCTAAGGACGCGTCATTCAGTTAAAAATTTATAACATGCTTGTTATAAATCCATTTCAAGCTGTAAAAAGCTTCACTTTAGTGAGATTCCTTCAAAGGAAGCTCTTATCTTGAAAAGCCAAACCGGGACCTGCGCCATCACTCCTTGAGGTTGACGTGGATCTCATGGAACCACTGCAAGATGGACACTGATCGCCTGTAAAACCATAGCAGGACCTGCACGTAAGGCTGGACTAGTTTACCGGAGTTGAGACAAGAAAATCTTCACAAAGATAAAAGTCGTTGTTCATCGTGGTACGGAGTCTAGCCGACACCGGACCGAAGGATGTGCCGTTTCCTGGTTAAAACACATTTTAAGATAACGCCCTGACTCCATTTCCTTTCATCTTCCATCTTCCTCCTACTCTTAAACTTTATTTCTTAAACCAGAACTAAGCTAAGAGCCTACAGTATGTTAAAACCCCTAACTTGATTCTGTTGTACATAGAAGTTACGAATGCGTGATGTCATCTGCTGAAGTAATTATAGGAAAAATGATCAAACAATCATGTACATATGTTGTGATGTAAGTTATGATTCTGTTAAATAAATGGTCCAGTCCTGCTGTACCAACATAAGTTAACATTTCATGTCTTTACATATCACCACCTAGTCACAGATTTATTGAATATTGAACTGAAAAAGAGAGAACTCGTTTAATTAATGATGTATTTTTGTGTCAGTCTAAACCCTGCCAATTTACATCTAAAATATAGGTAAATCAGTAAACTGATAAGTGCCTATATATTATTACACATGTGTTAACACAATGCCAAGAAGGAAATACATCAGCTACCTGTTGCTGTCAGTCAGTCTGGGAGAATCCATGCATACATTCATTACCTTCCATTTGTCCCAAAGTGGGGTCGCCAGGTATCAGCTTGAGCAGGGAGGCCCAGACATCTCTTTTCACAGCCACCTCTTTCAGCTCTTCTGGGAGGACTCCAAGGTGTTCCCAGGTCAACCAAGAGATGTAGTTTCTCCAGTGTGTCCTGAGTCTTCCCCGGGGTCTCCTCCCAGTCGGACATGTGGTGCTTAGGAAGCATCCTTGCCAGATACCTGAACCACCTCAACTACCTCATCTCAATGTGGAAGAATGCAATTCTACTCAGAGTCTCTCCTGGCTAACTCATCTTCTCACCCTTTCTTCAAGGGAGAGTCCAGCTACCCCGTGGAGGAAACCATTTCAACCACCTTTATCTGCAATCTCATTATTTCAATCACTACCCAGAGTTCACAGCCATAGGTGAGGGTATGAACATAGACTGACCGGTAAACGGAGAGCTTTGACTTACAACTCAGCTCCCTCTTCACAAGTGTAGTCAATCATTCTATGGTGAGAAACATTTAGGGCCGTTGCTACTCTTCCCAGGTGTTCACATCCTAGCAAATTCACCCCAGTATGAGATTGTGCAATGCCCATCAAAATTTGCCCACCAAAATAGTTCCAAATTCTCTCTGTTAGCCTGAATGCCTTGGAATTCTCACAGAAGAGCTGAAAGAGTGACTGTGGAAAGAGATGTCTTGACCTCCCTACTCAAGCTGCTGCTCCCGCGATCCAACTTCGGAACAAGCTAAAGATAATGGATGGATGGAGGAATGGATGGATGGATGGAAAAAAAGTTCCATTTCAGACTACAGGTTTCACTTGCAGTACAGTACAGGTAACCCCTGATTTACGAACGAGTTAGGGACCTAAGAACGGTTCGCAGCTTGATTCTGCCGTAGCTAGGGGGTGAAATTATTATTATTTTTTAATTATCATGCTAACGGAGCGCGCACACACATTTAAGCATGTACAGTAGTGTACTGTAATGTTAAACATTGCTATTCACATTTACAGAATAAATAAAAATATATTTTCTTACTTTGAGATGGTCAAAGCCGACATCTTAGGTTGCCATGCGTTGATTGTTTTCGGGCCGAGCAGCGCGGGGGCCGGCGAGCCACCGCAGCTGCTCCAGACCTGTGTTAGCTAGCTGGCTAGCTTCTGCTAGCCAAGCCATGAGCTGGTGTTGGAGCGGCGGCGCGATCAATCTGCAGCTGCTGCTCCAGCCTGAGACGTCCACAGAGCTCACAGAGCGATTCCAGCTAGTAATTAATCCATATGATGCGATCCTGGTCACCAGTGTTCAAAGGCCGGCTCCCGTGTTAGCTCCCGTGTTAGCTTCTGGAGCTAGCCAGGCCGGAGCCTGGCCGGAGGTGTTCGCGCGGCGGCCTGGCACGATCGGCGATAAATCCGCTGCTGCCTGAGACATCCACAAAGTTCACAGAGACGTTTCCAGCTAGTAATTAATCCATATGAGGCCATCCTGGTCACCAGTGTTCAAAGGCCGGCTCCCGGCAGCTAACCTAAAATGGCGTCCGGTGTTCTACATTAATTTGTGACCGGAGACCCCCGTGACTGAACCTAAAATGGCGTCCGGTGTTCTACATTAATTTGTGACCGTGTAAACTGAAGACCTACTTCCTGCTGCCCAAGATTGCTCAAAAATGATCAGAAATGATCATTTTTATCATAATTATTATTTATAAAGCCTTTAAAACAACCACATCTGCAACAAAGTGATGTACACATGAAATTAAGAACATTTAAACACAAAAAAAAAAAAAAAATTTAATACAGTAATTTCATATTTTTATTAAATATGATACGTTCGTAGGTCCCATTGTTCGTAGGTCGATGGAGTCGTAACTAGGGGGTTTGCTGTATACGAGTCATGACAGTATTAAAAAACTAGAATAAATGTGACTTGTTTGGAATGGTTTCTACAACACAGCCTCTTTAATATAAAAACTATTTTGTAGCATAACGTAGCTTTGCAAAGTTGCATCTGAATGAATCACAAGTTTTCTGGAACAATGCCCTTTGGACAAATTAAACCCAAGTAGAGATACTTGACTACAGTACACTGTCCACTGTGTCCAGAGAGAAACAAACAGCTTATCAGCACAAATACCTCAAATCAACAGCACGGTGGTGAAGGAATGATGATTGTGGATTATTCTGCGGGTACAGGACCTAGGCACCCAGCAGTCATTGATTGGACAATGAATTCCTCTGTAAACCAAAAGATGTCCATCTTCTACCTCTTGTTCCTAATCAGGTCAAAGAGGCAACAGGTAGGTAACAGGTTTCTGAGAGAAAGACATCCCTCTCCTGAAACTTTCAAGCTTCTCCTGGGGGGACCTCAAGGCATTCCCAGGCCAGAGAGGGTACATAATCTTTCTAGTGAGTTCTGCATCTTACCCTAGCCTCTTACTCATGGGACATGCACAGAAAACCTCTAAAGGGAGGCGTCCAGGAGGCATCCTAAGCCGATGCCCAAATCACCTCAACCGACTCATTTTGATGGAGCAGTGGCTCTGCTCGGATTTCCCCCTGGATGACGGATTTCCTAACCCTGTCTCTAAGGCTGAGCTCGGCAACCCTATGCCAGACTCTCATTTTGGACCCTTCTATCCAAGATCTCATTGTTTCAGACATGATTCAAACCTTCAGACTATTGGTACAGGCTAGAACCAAGACAGATCAGTAAATCAAGAGGTTTGCCTTTTAACTGAACTCGTTTTTCATCACAACCAACCACAGCAGCACCCTCATTACTGAGGACAAGGCCTGCATCCGTCAATCCATCTCCTACTCTATTCTACCATCACTCATGAACAACATGTCCAAACTCCTCTACCTGAGGCAAGGTCTCTCCCCTGACCTGGAGTGGGCAATCCACCCGATTCTAGAATCAAATTTTGATTTGATTTGATGTTTATTCATTCATTTTAAAAGAACAATACAAGACAGTTTCATCAGATACAAGAATACAAGTAGGATAAAATGAAGGGAGCAGAAAGAAGATGAAATCTTATTATATCTGCCCCTTATTTCACAGTTTGTTCAACCAATGATAACCTTCAAACTACATCACAAAATGAATAATTCTACTTAATTTTTACTAACTGTAATACACAAACTACATCACAAAATGAATAATTCTACTTAATTTATCTAACTGTAATACACAAACTACATCACAAAATGAATAATTCTACTTAATTTTTCTAACTGTAATACACAAACTACATCATTCTAACTGTAATACACAAACTACATCAGAAAATGAATAATTCTACTTAATTTTTCTAACTGTAATACACAAACTACATCACAAAATGAATAATTCTATTTACACAAACACACTAAGTTACATCATATATAGTTTTTGAGCAAGTCCTTTTTGACCTTTTTCTTAAATGTATACATTGATTTTGCATTTTTAACATCACTCTCCAGAACATTCCACAATCGAACTCCCTGAATTGAGGTAGACCGTCCCTTTAAGCTGGTTCTGAATTGTGGTTTGATGAATATCTCTGTCCCTTTGAGATTGTAATAACTTTGTCTTTTTATAAAATGTCTTTGGATATTTAAAGGTAATGTGTTATTATGAGCCCTATACATAACTGATAAAATACTATATTCTACCAATTCCTGGAATTTCAATAAATTTAGCTGAAGAAACAAGGTGTTTGATGGGTGACTGAAATGTTTTCTGGTGATTACTCTTACAGCTCTCTTTTGTAAAATAAAAACAGGCTTTGTAATTGTTTTGCACGCTTTTCCCCAAACCTCAATACAATAGATTAAATGTGGAACAATGATTGTGTTATACAACATATACAGAGCTTTATCAATTAAAAAATCCCTGACTTTATACAGTACTGCAATTGATCTAGCTATTTTTGTTTTAATGGAATTTACATGATGTTTCCATGTCAGTTTGTCATCAATGATAACACCCAGAAACTTCACTTCACTCACTTTACAGATCACAACATCTTCAATTTCAAATGGATCGTCAACAATTCTCTTTTTGTTACTGAATATCATGTAATTAGTTTTATCTAAATTCAAAGATAATTTGTTTAATTTAAACCAAGTTTGTATTTTTATAAATTCTGTTTTCATCATAGATTTCATTTTATAAATTCTGTTTTCATCATAATTGGCAAATTTTAAAAAGTGTCTGACAGCTGAAGCCTAGTCAGAAAACAGGACAATGATCCCAAACACAGCAGCATACCTACAACTAAATGAACGAGAAAGAAAAGAGTCAAGGTGTTCCACTGGTCCAGTGGAAGTCCAGACCTTAATCTTTTGAAACAGACCTTGAAGCAACTATGTAAACATTGTAAAGTGAGCAAAATATCCTTCAGAACAATATGAGGGACTAATAAATTGTAAAGAATGCTCCTGTTACAAAGTACAGTTTATGTGGCTCTACAATCAGCTGGGGTATGAAGTGGATCTGATTTTCCTCCCCCACATCTTTTCAATTTTGGCTTTAGTTTTGTTTAATAAAGAATGGACTCTGTGGTGTGTTTCTTATACACTGGAGGTATTTTTTAGAACCTGACAGAAACGGAATCACTTTAATTATGTCCTGATATGTGAAACTGTAACATTTAAAACAAGTTGGACTTTCTTTTCTCTAACTGTGCATGCTATTTTTCTTCTCATTGGCAATTTGCATTTTTTTTATCCAGCTTACATGAAATTAAATGCAGGAAGTACCATATAAAAATCAAGGTGAAGAAGACATACTTAGGAAATACCACTCTGAATCCTGCCTCATTCTTTGATAACTATTGAGTTAGATCATGAGCAATCCGATTGGGTTGTTCTTGCAAAGAGAAGACATTTCATAGCGTGGCAGAGGATGCTGATGATGCTATGACTTTCAGTACAGCTGGCCGATGCCAAATCACAGCCCTCCCACTCTTCACTGCTCACATATGAGCGGTTGCATCAACATTTCATCACACTGCTAAAAATAAGAAAGGAACTCTGTGAAGTCAGACCTCTTTGACTGGACTGTCACACTGAATCTGCAACAGAAATGTTTCTGAGACCACCTCTGATGAGCTGAAGCAGATTTGTAGCACTGTCATGTCAGGATGTGAGATGAGTCTGTGTGGACTGATGTCTTGTGTCAATGACGACAACGGATGATTAGCCTTTGGGAAACAAGACTGGTTAGACATAAGTTCTACAAGATGTTCAGTGTTATGAGTCAAACATGATTTTCCACATTTAGGCATGAAATTTGTTAACTATTTTTCATCTTTATTCAACTTCTTCTTTCGGCTTTTCCCTCTTCAGGGGTTGCCACAGCGAGTCATTCTCCTCCACCTCACTCTGTCCTCTGCATCCTCTGTCCTCACTCCAACTATCTTCATGTCCTCTAAAACTGCATCCATAGCAGTTACAACGAAGAAAAAGATCATAAACACGTCAAAAAGAGTTTTGGAAAAATTGAAAGAGGATCTGGATAAACAAGACTGGAGTGATGTGTATGTTGGTGATGCCAACAGAGCATATGATGAGTTTATGAATATCTTGGAGGCTCTGTATGAAAAAAATTGTGTGCAAACAAATCATACAAAGAGAAATAAGGTTGATCAACCATGGATGACAAAAGGGTTGAGAAATGCTTGTAAAAAAAAGAATTATTTGTATTCATGTTTCTTGAAATTGCGAAGTCAGAGCGCTGAAGAAAAATATAAAAAGTATAAAAATAAATTAGTAGGGATTATAAGGAAACATAAGAAAGAATATTATAGTAAATTATTAGATAAAAGTAATGGTGATATGAAAGCAACATGGCGAGTAATGAATAGTGTCCTGAAGAATCATAAAACAAAAACTGGTATTTCAAAATACTTTGTAAAAGACAACGATGAAATTCATGATGAAAATGAAATTGTAAATGGATTTAATCAATATTTTGTGAATGTTGGATCAAGCCTTGCAGCTAAAATACCAAAAGCAGATAATAATGTGATCCATTCAATTAAAGGTTGTGCAAATAGTATTTTTCTAAATGGAACCAACAAAGAGGAAATAATGAATGTAGTAAAAAATCTTACAGACAAGAGATCAAGGGACTGGGTGGACATGGATATGATGTTTGTAAAGGACATAATGAGCCATGTTATTGAGCCGTTTACATACATATGTAATTTATCATTTTCAACAGGAATATTTCCAGATAATATGAAAGTAGCTAAGGTAGTTCCTCTTTTTAAAAATGGTGATAAATGTGTGTTCAACAATTATAGACCTATATCCTTGTTACCACAGTTTTCAAAAATTCTTGAAAAACTATTTGTAAACAGACTAGATCAATTTATAGATAAACAAAATATTCTAAGCAACAGTCAGTATGGGTTTAGAGCAAAAAACTCTACATCAATGGCTCTCATGGAATTAATGGAACAAATAACTACTGCTGTCGATCAAAAACAATATTGTATCAGTATTTTTGTTGATTTAAAAAAAGCATTCGATACTATTGATCACACCATTCTCCTTGAAAAACTGAACAAATATGGTATTAGAGGACCAGCATTACAGTGGGTATCTAGCTACTTGAAAGATAGGAAACAATTTGTACAAATAAATGATGTAAGATCTGACCTCTGTAATATCACATGTGGAGTTCCCCAAGGCTCTGTACTTGGACCAAAGCTATTTATTTTATATGTGAATGACTTGGTAAATGTGTCAGGACTCCTTAAATGTGTACTTTTTGCTGATGATACCACATTTTTCTGTTCAGGCGAAGATATAGAACAAATGTTGGAATTGATAAAGACAGAATTTGTCAAGATACAAACTTGGTTTAAAATAAATAAATTATCATTAAATCTAGAAAAAACTAATTACATGATATTCAGTAATAAAAAGAAAACTGTTGATGTTCCACTCAAAATTGAGGATGTTGAGATTTGTAGAGTGAGTGAGGTGAAGTTTTTGGGTGTTATCATTGATGACAAACTGACATGGAAACAACACATAAATTCTGTAAGAATAAAAATAGCTAAATCGATTGCAGTACTGTACAAAGTCAGAGACCTATTGAATGATAAAGCTCTGTATTTGTTGTATAACACAATCATTGTTCCACACTTAATCTATTGTATTGATGTTTGGGGGAATGCGTGTAAAACAATCACAAAGCCTATTTTTGTATTACAGAAAAGAGCTGTAAGAATTATCACTAGAAAACATTACCGTCATCCATCAAGTACATTATTTTATCAACTGAAGTTATTGAAGTTCCATGATTTGGTAGACTATAATATTTTATCAGTTATGTATAGGGCTCAAAATAATGCATTACCTTTAAATATCCAAATGCATTTTGTTAAAAGACAAAGTTGTTATAATCTTAAGGGGACAGAGATGTTTGTAAAACCACAATTCAGAACTAGTTTGAAGGGACGTTCTACCTCAATCCAGGGAATTAGATTATGGAATGGCTTGGA
>JBBPBX010018764.1:8698-30061 GCA_038048925.1 Garcialebias charrua
GGTAACTCTAAACTGTCCCTGTGATGGACTGGAGACCTGTCCAGGGTGTACCCCGCCTCTCGCACAGTGACTGCTTGATATGGGCACCAGTGACCCCCCACAACCCAAAACGGAAGAAGCAGCTAGGCAAAGATAATGGATTGATGGGGGGCGGCCGTGGCGTAGTGGTAATGGCAGTCGTCCCCCGATCGGAAGGTTGGCGGTTCGAATCCCGGTTCCCCACACCATGTGTCGTTGTGTCCTTGGGCAAGACACTTAACCCCGAGTTGCTCCCGGTAGGACTGGAAAGCACCTTGCATGGTAGTCTGCCGTTACTGGTTTATGAATGTGTGTAGCATTCAATGTGTGTAGCGCTTTGAGATTTTCACTAATGAAAAGTGTGTTTACTGCGTTATAAATTGAATTCATTATTATTATTATTATGGATGGTGTTTAAAGATGGCAGCAATGCACTTAGGTCTTGACCTACTCAGACTAGCTAGTCAGATTATCTACTTAATCCAGCCAGAAGCACAGTACAGTATTTTCTGGTGTATAGGTCACACCTGTGTATAGGTCGCATTGTCCAATTATCACCAATAGATTGGAAAATCCCTAGATAGGTCGCACTGGTGTTCGCACCTACGTTTAGCTCTGCTGCAAATGTCTGCCACAGGAGTGCACAGCAAGGCTTTTAAGAAGATTAAAGGCCGGCGCATAGCTCCGCGCTTGAGCGAGCGCGGCGCCCCGCTGTGTGAGCGCCGTGAGGTCGCCGCTGCACAAACCCTTTGAACGTTCACGCGAGCGCGCCAAGCTCCAATTTTACGAGCGCCTACGCGAAGCGCGGTGTCTGACCAATCAGCTGCACGCGGAGGGGGACTGAACTGACCCCCTCCGCATGCAGCTGTTCACAGAGAACGTGAGAAGAAAGCAGAGCACACGCTGCTTCACGCTGTGCTCTGCTGAGAACCCCCCACGCGCAGCGCGCGCGCGTGGCGCAGGACTCGGTCCAGCGCCGAGCTCTGCACCGGCCTTAACACTTAAAAACAATTATTTGTTTGATAAAAATTACAGTATAGCAAATATATGTCTGAGCTAAACTTTTCCTTAATAAATGAACGTAATTGTGAAATGAGCTGGATTTAAAAATTTGTTTCACCGAAAGTGATAACAAGCCATATATAGGTCGCACCTGAGTATAGGTCGCAGGCCTTGAAAAACCATAAAAAGGTGCGACCTATACACTGGAAAATACGGTAATATGTATTTCTTCAAACTTAAGTATTTCAAAGAGCTATCTATAACAAATATTAACTTTATAAAACTCCTCAACAGAACTAAACTCTTAAGATCTGAACTATCCTTTTAAGTTAGAGTAATTTGATCAAAAAGCACCACAGACCTCATCATCCCACACCAGATAGATGATCTCACAGTCAGCATCCCACCACGGAGAATCAAACTCAACGTGGATTTTATCACACGTTCCAAATCCTAGTTTGTGAATGGACTGCAGCTTCAGAGATGGAAGAGGAGGTGAGAACAGGGTCGAGTGGTGCTTCTTCAAGTAACCTGGTAAAAATAGCAATAAAAAGTTAATACTTGAATAAGCTTTGATTTAGACAGAAGATATTTTCAGTTCTTAAAAAAACAAACAATGTATGTATTAATAGACATCTACCTAGAGACACAGTAACAATAACATGATCAGCAGCAATCGCCTCCCCATCGTCACACACCAACATTACTGGGTTTACTCTGTTTTCTCTGTTGTTCCAGTGAACGCAGCGCACTGGGCAATTGTAAGTCACTATATTAGTGGGCAGCTCGGATATCAAGTTGCTGATTAATCCCTCAAAGCCACTGAAAGAAAATAATATAATGTCAGTTTTATTTATATTGCACATTTAAAAACAATACCATTGACCAAAGAGCTCAACAAAGAGGTTAAGAGCGGGGGTGGGGGGTAGAATACATTTTAAAAATCCACAAGTATAATAAAATAGACAAAAACAATATAAAACATATCACAATATAATATAACACAAACTCTGTAAGCCTCTAAACTCTATATTCACAGCATTTTGATGAACTTCAATACTGAAAACAACTTATTTCAACTAAATGCAGCTATGTGACTATATCCACCAGTACTGGCACAGAGGTGAAAATTAAAGAGTTGGAAATGTAGTTTACTGCCCCCTACTTTGTAAAGTGCTTCTTTTGAGTAAAACAACAAAATAGAAATACTGAAATATTATCAATTTTATAGTTTGATCATTTGAATGTGTTTGAATAGAACAACAGTGAATATAGAGAATAAAGCTATTTATTTTTTATAACTAATTAAGAATGGTAAAAATGAGAAGAACTTAACAATAGCCTCAAAGGAACAAGCGACTAAAAATGTGAGCTACAGTATATTGTTGTTTTGGTACATAGGAGCTAAAATCATATATATTTTCTGTTAATGTTAAATAATACAGGTAGTCCCCGACTTACGAGCGCATCGACATACGAGGTTCCGGACTTACGAGCTGACTAACGAACAGTAAAGTTGTACAGAACATACAGAAAATACAGCACTGGTATGTGTTTTTAGATGAAAGTGTGTTAGCTAACAGGTTGTAAACAAGTTTCTGAGCATGTTTATGAACTAGTATGTACGTTTGTGTTGAAAAACGAGTGTTCCTAGTACCGCTAGCATACATTTTCCGACTTACGACCAAAAATCCGGACTTACGACCGTCATGTGTTTCGTGTTCCGACATACGAGATTTCGTGTTACGAGCACCTCGTACGAACGGAACTCGCTCGTAAGTCGGGGACTACCTGTAGTTCGTTTAGCTTCAGTGTTAAATTTCTTTGTCAACAACATTGCAGGTCTTCATGCTTTAGAAAGTGCATTAGTACAACTAAAAGAGTGTATTAAAAAAGAGAAACTCTTTTAAGTTGCATCCAAAAGCCAATTTATTGAATGAAAATCTGCTGCATTTGTCTAAAAGAAATCAGGACAAACTTGTGTCAAAGAAAATTGCAATTCATCTATTTTCCTAAAGCTAAATGAAATATTACTTTAACTGTTTTACATGAGAGTTACTTTGAAGCGGTGAAGTGCAAACCTTGGGAAGGTGCAGTCCACGCCTTTTAAATGCTCGTAAACAGAAAATCCAGTCAAGTCCAAGACTTCCATTGAGGACGTTGCACTTGAACAACACTCTTCCTTCAGCATGGTATTAATGGCCCCCAGCAGCAGCCGCCTGGTGTTCTTATCTTTACCTTTCCACCTCTTTTCTGTTCGCCTTCGTACCTGCACAACAACAAACAACAACAAAAACAGCTGTTTTAATCTGTTTTGTAAATAAATACGAGCAGACACATAGTCCTAGTCACCATAAATAAAATGTACCTCTGATTTTATGAAATCTCCAACACTGTGCCAGGATCGTTTATTGTGACTTTTAGACTGTGGAGTGTTTTCCATGAGTTCATGAAACAACTCCAGAGCAGGTTCCATACATTTAGGATTCAGCTTCTGACCTGATAATAATAATAATAATAATGATAATGATAAAAATAACTATTTTCTGCACATAGCATGAATTACTTCTTTCTTACAAAGTACTAGAATATGTTTGACAATAACGAAGAGTTCCATACAGTAATTGAATCAGAATCAGGATGTACTAAAAGGGCTGCTGACGTGTTTTTATGTTTGGACACCTGAACTGCTGAACCAGTTGGGAACCAGAGGTGGATATTCTTCGACCTGCACTGCCTGGTTCTCAGGGGTGAGGGTTTTAGGATCCAAGCAGTTGAAGTCCCGAGCCAAACAAAACACGGGGTTCTCCTCAGATGGACCATGGATAAAAGCTGCACCTATCTCTATCATAGTATTACCTACAAAACAAAAGAAAAAGAAAGAAAAACACTTTGTTAAGTTTAGTCCAGTTGTATCCTGATGCATGCTCAATAATCCAGGTAGAGTAATCTAACAATGTTAAGTTACATCCTCTGGACCAGGGGTCTGCAACCTGCGGCTCTGGAGCTACAGGAAGCTCTTTGGTCCAGCGGCTCTTTCAAGCTTTGACCAAAACTGAAATAAAACTGAATTTTATTAGTTGGTATAACAACTAAAAGGGCTAGTTTTAGCAGTTTTCCTGTGATTAATTTAGCAAATATTTGAATAGTAAAAACATTACAAGGAGTAAAACATACTCATTTTCACTTTATGCTTTATTTCTTCCAAGTAGGTTATGTAATTTTTCTACAATAAAAAAAAACACATAAGAATACATAGCTTATTGTTTTAGTTTTTAGAAACTAGGCAAAAATTATATATTTTTTTCCTTCTTAAGAATTTCATCTTTTATTTTGTCCTAGAATGTAAAAATATCAATAAACTGTTAAAAATCATTAGATATTTTTAGTTTTATAAAATCACCCCAACTGTCCAGAAACGCGACCTCCAACAAACTCAAGTGGTCCGTGGGCCACCAGTTGAGAATCCCAGTTGTAGCAGCTATTGTGGCTCCGGACACGTTTAATTTAGTGAACAAAAGGGGCAGAAATGGCTCTTTTGAACATAAAGGTTGCAGACCCCTGCTCTGGACAGATTAAAAATACAGTATATATTTTAAAATAAAGTTAAAAAAAATGTTTTATTTAATTTTTTATATATTTTTTAATCAGTCCAGAGGACCGCTAACTTTGTTAGATTTAGTTCAATACAGTTTCTGTTTGTTTTCAAAGCTACATCCTTGCACTTAATTGAAATTCTATATTTAAGATTTTAATTTAATTTTGTCCAATATGTCCTTTTAGGTTTTATTTATTCAATTAAACTAAAACTGAAGGATTATTTCAACAAAATATATGGCATGAAAGACAGAATTTTCATCAGCTATTTAAATGCCCAGGCTTTTAACACCTTAATATCTTCTGATAATAATCACTTTAAATTAATTCAGTGTTGTTTATTTATTCAATGATGGCTGAAAGTGAAAATTCAGGTAGACAACAAAATGAATTGAACAAAACTCACCCAGTTTGCCCGTTTTGATTCGTCCTCCACTCCTGCAGTTGCTTCCAGTATCCTCACATTTTGAAATCCAGCTTTAACAAGCTTGTGTGCAGCAGCTATTCCTGATATACCACTGCCTATTATAACTACTTTTGCTTCTACATTTTGAGCCATAGCTGCTCCACTTTTAGTGCTGTTTTCTCCTCTCCTAATTACAGTATTTGCTTAGTACACTGTTTTCTCCAGCTTGCCTAGTGTTGAGGGAGACCAGTTCCCTCTGCGTGTTTGTTTGATCGGACAGGTACTTCTCCGGAGACTTCACCTTAGTTTAAGAGGATTTATTTGATAAAAAGTTAAAGTACAAGACAGAACACAAACCAAAATGCATTTTAAGAGACAAACAGTGTACGTCACCTTGAGGTCCTAAAAGATTGCTGCCCAGGAGTGTCTCACTCCACTTCCTCATTACAAACCTTTCCTAAGCCTGTCCCTTTTTGGGGAAGGTTCTTCTTATGCTGTTGCTATGACATCGAGCTCCTCCTATGTCCCTTTTCCTCAAAGTGATAAACTACTGTAGTTTATTATCCTTTTTGGGGGGAAGCGTTTCTAACTCCCCTTGGACTCACGCCCGTCTTTGTTCAAAACAATTTACTCCACATTACTCCGTGTCCAACATCAAATCTTGTCATTACACCCACCTTGTCTCTATGTGACAGCACACCTATAAAAAAAAGAACAAAAATCAATAAACTGATTAATCTAATTGACTGCAAAATGTCAACATAAGTAACTTCCCTTTCCCACAATATCCAGATTTTTCAACTTCTAGAATCTTCTGAGAATGACCAAAGCAACTTGCAGTAAAACATGTTCCTAAAGGTGACTCTACAAAGCAACATTACTAAAAAGTACCACTCCTCAATAAATAAGTCTGGTTCACATGAATTTGTTTATATTCTAGTTTAAACATATGAAATTGTTGAGGATAAGATTGTTTTGGTTCTCATTTACCCTTAGCTTCAATAACTCTTTTAAGGCATTAAAACATCTGGCAAGACCAAACCAGTTAGAAAGTTATCTACTTGCTCCCAACATGTTTTCTGACAAAGGTTTCTGTAAACACCACACCCTGTTATACTGGTCAATTCAAAAACATAAATGAACCTAATACAGTATAATCAAAAAAGGCGTTCAATACAGAAACAACTGGACTTTATTTGAACCTCATATATCATCCCCATTTTTTTTGTACAACATTGTAAGCAGCCTTTTTGTCATTCCCCTCTCACACTAGATAAAATATCTGAAGTTTTATGAGCCATAAAGTGTAGATAAGATTTGCTCTATTGTACAGTTGCCAGGTTAAGTGCTGTAACATAGCAAGAAAAAAAAAAGAAGAAAGAAAACAGAACCAAGACAAAAAACTGTTGTGCAAATACAGTGCTTAAATATATTTAAATCAGTATCTTGAAAAAAAAAAGATAGATTAATATCTATATTAAAAAAAAAATTTTGTGACATTAAAAATGGCATATAGTCTACTTCGATGCCAGAGTTGAAATATGGTTTACATTATACTGTATTGGGGTTTTCTACAAGAAAACCCTAAGAGTAATTTCTGCCTTTTATAAGTTCTTTTGAAAGTACGAACGCCAAAGCTACTTTAAATCTAGTAGTTGGTAGAAATAACGAAAATATGTGTAATCATCTAGTTTGCGAAATTTATCCACATTTTGTTGAATGGACAGCGACTGCTTTTGTCTTCCTCTTTGCAGAAAAACTCGTTATTATTACCGACTAACAATTACTATATAAATATTAATAATTACAGTACTGTACAGTACTGTATACGGAAACATGGCTTGCGACAGTTATGCGATTCCGTTCATTATGTAATTATTTAGGCATTAAGCATAAAAGTAAAATACAAACATTTTAGATTTTCAACCAGGTAAATAAAAATACCTGGTCACGTTCCTCTAATCTAACTAATTTTCACAAATAAATAATGTATGATGTATTAATAGAGCAAGAAATGTTGTAAAAAATTGCTTTCCTTAATTTACTTAATTTAATTTACTTGCAATTGTACTTGTACAGTACATATTGCAGATCTGACAATAAAGTTGACTTTGACTTGACTTTGACTTGACTTTGACTTGAATTACTTCCGGGGTCGTCTCTTCAATGACCACGTGACCTACGAGCGTTCTATACTTTTGATCAAATCAAAAAGGCGTTCAATACAAGATCAACTGGACTTTATTTGTTGCAAAAGACGTTTCGACCCCTATCCAGGGGGCTTTTTCAATTCACTGAAACCAAAAATGTGAGCTTGTGGAGTTATAACAGTCTAAAGAAATCACGCACCATCATATGTAAATTGCAAGCTGAGGTAACACATACATGTAAATTGACAGATCACACCTTAACAGTAGGGGGTTCCCTTGAGGTCTCTGGCAGAAGACACACAATTGTATGTAGATTGACAAAAAACACCTCACAAACCAACAACAGAGGTTTCTCAAACAACTTTGTAGTCTAATTCACAGACAAGACACCTCTGCTCCCATCCGGTGTAAAACGTCTGGGAATCAACCCCAAAACTGAGTTATAAGTCTTGGAAAGTTGAAATCTCAGACCTCCTCCTCTGTTAAGAGAAGGTTTTTCTCTCTTAACATAAACAGCTTCCTTCCACACCCCTCTCAAACCATCTGTGCTCTCTGTCCAAAATTTTCACATTTTGGTCATCAAAAGAGTGACCTTTGTCCGTGAGGTGGAGGTGAAGAGATTTCAGTAAGGCTAAATTTCATATACACAAATGTAAATTTTTAAAGAAAAAAACTGATTTCTCTGTTTGTTTTTTTTATTGAATTTAAACAATATTTACTTACAATTAGACACTCAACCAATCAAAAAGCAAAAACAACAATATGGGCTTGCTCTCAACTTGGGATTATGGACAAACTTTTATATTAAAATCTTATTTTTTTTGGTTTATATTGTTATTCATTTATTTTTTATTTTATACATAAGACTTGGCACATGTATTACATGTTGTACAATTGTTTTCTTTTTGACTGTAACCTTCCGCTTATTTTGTTCGATTTATGTTCCCCCTGGCTATTCTTGTCTTTTTTCATATGTGTGTTATCTTTTGTGATGTTGAAAAAAAAAAAAAAAGTTTAACTCTTTTAATTTCTTCCATTTTGGCTTTCATTAAAATCACAAACCTCATTCCCAGAAAAACTGGAAACTTTCAAAAAGTTAACAATAACTTTTGTGTTATTTCTTCATTTGAAACATACATAAAAAAAGTTTTTGTCATTCATTATGTTATACATAGTCCACATATATTTACTATACAGTACTCAGAAAACTTAGCATAGCAAGGCAAATTACGAAAGAAAAGCTGCCTTGCTTTAAATGTACGAAAAATGCTGGCTATTTAAAAAAGTGCTGTGTTGTCATCATTATACAGTACTATGATGAAATTAGTTCTCTGCATTTAACCCAATGCAGCTAAGGGGGTGGCGGGCAGCTATGTAGGCGTCCAGGGCTAAGGGGGTGGCGGGCAGCTATGTAGGCGTCCAGGGAGCAGTTAAGGATTTGGGTTGTCTTGCTCAAGGGCACCATGGTGTGTGGGAGGGGCAGGGAGTTGAGCCTGAGGCTTTCTGTTCCCAGGTTGGCTGCTCTACCTCAACCCCATCTCGGCCCCCAATAAATAACCAGGAGCTGCAATTGACAAAATGCAATTCAATAAATAACTCTTAGCTTGGCATTAAATTTCTAATATTTCCAGTGAACACACTGGTTTAAAGATGCTCCTGCCATTTATTTTTAACCTGCAATGTAGAGTCAGCAAATTCATCAAGTCAGAATTGTTATTTCTTATTCACTCAAGTTTTTTTTGTGTGTGCGTTTATAATGGTACCTTTGCCAAGGATCATACTTTAGGACAGTTTGTGAATTTAATATTTTTGTACGTGTGTTTTATCATAACCACTGGAACAATCAATTAAGAACACTGGCCACCTGACTGAAGGTCTGTGAACTCATAAAACTTTCCACATGTGAAACTGTGGGAGGCAGGAAGTGACCTCATCTCTCAGGAAACCTCCATTGTTGTAATCACACAAATGTAAACTCATGAGAATGAGGTTCCCCCACCCCTCAATACACAACGAACGCACGTACGCGTGCACACACACACAGAAATTCAAAAAGAATGTGTTCAACTGGAAGAAAACGAACAAATAAAAATCATTTTAATGTGAGAAAGTGGCTGTGAAGACATTCAACATTCATAAAATACAAACTGATTTATTACATTTTAAGTCATAACAAAAAAGTATAAATAATACATTAATAATTTTATACAAAATGTTTTTTTATATTAATAGATATAAAAGCTAATATTACAGAAAGAATAATAAGAAAAAGAGATGATACAAAGTGGTGAAATACAAAGGTTTAAAAAAGTATGTATCAAATAGAAGCACTTGTTCAGCTTAACATTATTACAGTATTGGGAAATGTTCTCTTGGGAAAACACTGATCCTTAGTGTTCCACCCACCCGTCCCTTCCGTTCACACATAAATAAACTCATACGCTGTCACTGCTCTGACCCCTGCCTTCGAGCTGATGTAGGATTGTAGATCTCAGAACGCCGTACCTGCAAAGGTGGAAAAACAAACAAACATATAAAACCCTGAAACATGTCATATAAATATAAAAAAAATACAAATACAGTAACATTTCTGTTATTATTTACATTATTTAGTGTGTGGAGTGTGGTTACTTTTAATGCCATGAATTGCAGATTTGACTGTAAAGAACTTGCACATAACTCTGGTCATGGAGGGGAAAGCACAGTGGATTATGTTAAAACGCCTGCTTTGGAGTTGTGTTTAGTTTGTCCTTTCTGGAATATCATAGTTTCAGCAGCACAACACTGCAGGACATGTGGATCTGTGTTCTCTATGAAAATCAATCTGATCTGAAACATATGAACACCTGAAAATCGAAATCTGTCTGATCTAAGGTAAGGAGTTTAAATTTTTTATATTTTTTAAGCTACTTTAAACCAACAAAAAGTAGCAATGATATTATTTGAATATTGAATTTGAATTTGTAAAACCAGGACATATTAAATTTTTTTATTGTGCTAAAATTAAAACATAAATAAATAAATAAATAATTAATATTTAAAAATGGCAATTACATTAGACTTCTTTTCTTCATTTTGCTTCTCGTTCAGGGAATTTTGGTCAATGTTTATGGATGTTTTATAACTACTATGACTGAGAAAGTGACGTGTGCCCATGAACCATATGTTTGAGTTCTCTCTCAGATAGAGCTGAATGAGAAGTGATTTGATCCTGCACGTGCAGCTGGATGGCCAAGGTCACCAGGCTGTCTGTGAGTGGAGCTGATAAGCTCATAAAAACAACTGTCGCACACTGCCCGTGGCAGATTACATGCATACATGCATGTAAAACCTCTGTACAGCTGTGGAAGCTGCTATGACAGTTTGTTTTCGCAAGTAAACCCAATTAAAAATATTCCCGTGTCCTCGAGCGTGGCTTCTTTGTGTAAGTAAAATAAATAAAGGATATTTTTGTCCAATGTTAACCTTTCAGGATGTGCCATGCCCTGAATAACTGTACAAACATACATACATTAAAAAAAAACATAAATATTACAAAGTTTAAAGCTTCAGTATTTTTTATGAACATATTTCTTCACTCTGTCACTACCTCCTGACAGACTGATGTTAGCCAGGTAATCTCTGAAAAAAAATTAAAAAAAATATTGTCCCCTTGCTTCTCCAGGTGGTAAATAAGCATTTCTAAAAAGAAAAGGTGACCCGCCATTTTCCAGCCAATAAAAACAGAGTTTGTAACCAGCCAATAAAAACAGAGCTTGAATTTGAATCAGCCAATAAAAACAGAGCTTGAATTTGAAATTCAACAGACCACAAGGGGGCAGAGCCACATATGGCTCTGAGGGGGAGGGATCAGAATGCTTTGCCTGTTGAAAATATTTCTAAGTGCTGCAGTTCTACAGAAACTGCATACTGAACCTTTGCCTATAGTCAAATTAATCGTCTTATTCCACATGAAACATCTGAATCAGGCCAACCCACCAAATTAAAGTCAGGTGGTCAGACAGAAATCCGTGCTCGATAATACAGGTACAGTATAAAATCCAACAATGTTCAGTCAGGTCATCTAGACGGTTTCTTTTTTGGCTGAGACATTTTGTCCTTCATCCAAAGGACTTCCTCAATCTGAGAAGCCACCAAACAACTGATTCCTACAAACAACATACTGTACTGTACTCCATAGAGAAAAAAAAAAGTTTGTTGGCAATAAGATGGCCTCTGGGGCCCGCCCTCTCCCCCGTCAACTCTTCTGAGTAAGAAGTGTATAGTATAGTAGAGTGGAAGTATAGTATAGAGTAGAAATATAGTAAGAACTTCAATAAAATGTTATTCCCTAATTCCAAAAAGCAAAATAAAAGTATACACACAGGCTTACAGGACTAAAATTAAATTCATAGCAGCTGAACGATTACATGAGCTTTCAACACGTTCATCATTTCAAACAGACCATGTCCTCACTGGAGCTCACATGCAAACTTCAATATAGTAAAATCTTGGAGACACACAGATCAGCTTCAAGTTTTGTGACTTACTTTTTAGTCAGTTTGGTTATTTCACGTTCTTCTTCCTCTTTAAGTTTCACCACAAAGCTGTCTAAAACAGGGATCTCAAATTTTATGTATTGAGCAACCTGAGGAGGAGAAGAGGAGCAGCATAAGTCTAATACACAGTAAACAAAGGTAAAAAAGGTAGTTTAAAATAAATTATAATACTATAAAATTACTTAGTCGTCTACCTTAGTAGAACAAATAACTATTTCATCATGTATTTTGTGTTGACAGATATGAAGGCATTTCAAATTGAACTAAAAGGATCCCGCTGCTGTAATTACAAACTGTGGCCTCTCATATTGCTGATATGACAAAAGTCTTCCTCCATTCAGAAAACATTCAATGGTCTGGTTTTATTTATAATAGCAGGGCCACAATAGATATTCAGTCATCGTAGCCTATTGTTGAATCTGTCTCAAAACAGGATATCTTTCCTCAGCTTCCTAAATTTAACCAAACTATTAGTCATTGGTCCGTTGTAGCATCATGTGCCTGTGAACTATTAAAAAAAAATACATTATTTATTATCACAAACAAGACTGAAGGAACACAGATAGTTGCTGTGAGAGGACTTGACTCACATCGTGTGTGACTTCCTCTCCCAGATCGGCCTCCTTGATGAAGATTTTGGAGATCCTCTCACAGGGCCCGTAGAGCACACGAGTTACCAGCGGGCGTTCGTCGTCCTTCAGTCGGGTCCTCTCTGCAAGAAAAATGGAAAAGAGACTACTGTAGTCCCTCGTTTATCTTGGGGGATCCATATCCCGAAGCCCCGCGATAAGTGAAAAACCGTGAAGTAGGGATACAGTAGTCCAAGTTCAAGGCCTGTTCAAGTTCAGTAAACTTTGTCATGACATGTGCCAGACTGTAGTCACACTCACCTGTTCCTCCCAATCCCCCTCCTTAAATAAATAATTTAAATGTATGCAGCATGGATAGTTTATTTAAAACATTACAGTATTTAAATTTAAATTGTAGAGAGGAAAAGTGCAGCAGGACAGCAAAGGGTTAACCCTTCACACAGCAGCAGCACGGAGCAAAAATGTACTTTTTGATCAATTACACTGAAATAACTGAACATAGAAGTTCTAAAATAATATGTAATTTTTTTTAACACATATTTTGTGATTGTGACAATTTTATGATGTAACATATTTTAAGTTTTAAGTTGGAAGACAAAATTCGATCGGTGCAGCTGGACAGCAAAGGGTTAACTCTTCACGAAGCCAATGCAGCAGGAGAAATGTGTGCTCGCAGAGAAGATCAGCTGATCAGCTGCAGGAGGGAGCTTTCTCCTGCACTTGTTGCACAGACGATGCAAAATCATTTAAAATAATTTATTTTAAATAAAACAACCCATGGCTCATTCATCTATCAGCCAATTGTGTCGTGTCCAATCTTACTTTGAAAAACCGCAATATAGCGAACCCGCGAAAAACGAACCACGAAGTAGCGAGAGACTACTGTATACAGGTAGACCTCGGGTTATGACGGTCTCGAGTTATGACGTTTCGTGGTTACGGCACATCTCCCATAAAATAAAAAAATAAAAAATAAAAATATATATATATATATATATAATGTTGAACATTTATTTTGAAAAGCTGAGTTACGCAGTTTCCGGTTTTACATTATTAACGTAGCTGCGGAGGAATGCTACACATTACTCTCTAAAAAAACAAATTCTGGTCCTCTGGACATTCAAAAAACAAAACAAAACTGTACTGTGAACGCAGTTTACGTCGTAAACGAATACAGAGGATGGACCGAGCTGGACGGCGGTTTTACGACGTAAACGCAATAGAGAATATGGAGGAGGGACAGAGGAAGCTTCACCAGCATACCAGTAGGAAATTAACTATTTTTTCCCTTCATTATGGCTCCCAAATGTATATGTTTTTGATAATTATGTAGGGTACTGTGTTAGGATAGGCTAAGTGCTTGGTAAAATACAGTACTGTACGTATAAGGTGAAGTATTTACGTATGTTCCGACTTACGTCGAAATTCGGGTTACGACGCAGCGTAGGAACGGATCTCCGTCGTAAGTCGAGGACTACCTGTATATATAAATAAAGGCATTTTAAACACTTCCCACAATCTTGCAATATTCTAAACAATGTTTCTTAACTCTAAAGGCTCTAAGAGAGCACAGAACGTCATGATTTCAGCTCTCTGACACCTGCAAGCGCTCTCGGCCACGCCCACTTCTCCGCTCTGCACGGCGAACAGCCGATCAGCTGCAGGAGGAAGCTTTTCCTGCAGTGTGGGCTGCACAGTGGTGCAGCAGGTGCTAAATAATTTAAAATAATTTATGTTAAATAAAAATCTCATGCCAGTCTTGCTGCTCATCCATCAATCAGCCAATTTTGTGTCATGTCAAGTCTTACATTGAAAAACCGCGATAGAGCGAGTCTGCGAAAAATGAACCGCGAAGTAGAGCGGGACTACTGTAAATGTTTTAGCAGATGAAAGGAAAACATTTTTAGGTGCAAAATCAGAGTAAAAACTACGACTCACCGCCTGACTCGTGCACCATGTAAAGCACAAATTCATCGGTGTGATTCTCCACCTTGAATGCAACAAAAATAAAATAAAAAAAAAGTTCAGTTAAAACCTCACAGGAGGCGAGATCAGTCTGCACCGCTCACCCTAAACTTGTGCAGCAGGAGGCTGAGGACTTGCTGCGTCGTCATTGAGCTGTTCACGCGTACGTTAGTCACCGAACCATAGGCTGGGGTGAACACAGACGTCTAGGAAAAGGAGGACAGATTAAAACAAATGAGCACATTTTCATAAAGTACATTGTGTTTCAGTGCACTTGTAAAGTTGAGGGTGTATTCCTGGATTTGAACACCTCGGACATTTTGGCCGGGAAAACTGAAACAAAAAAGGAAATCCCTTCATCTGCAGCTGGAATCAGTTCAACATCAATATTTACACACGCTGTATCAAATTAACACAGGCACTCGGCGTGGATGTGTTTTCTGTGGCACCCTAATGAAATCAGCCCGCAGCAGGCTATTGTGAAACGCAGCTGAAGCACAGTGAAAGGAAACCACAGCCCCGCTGCACCTGGGGATACGTCAACAACGGGATGCGTTAAAGTACATGCCCGATGGGATGTGTGTTCTGTTTATTGTACCTTGTGGTTGTAAAAGTGGCCGTTGATTGAGAATCTGTGTGTGCGCAAGCGCTGCAGGTCTCTGGCAGAGTGTGTGTTTGACCTTCTCTGGATGCGCATGAAGGAGGCGTCGCTCCTGGTCCTCAGCAGCTGAGGGGAGTCCTCTTCCTCCTGACCTCCCATCTCACAGACTCATATAGAAACAAGAGCACATACAGAAATTGCTCAGTGGTTGAAAAAGAAAGGAAACAACTTCCTAAACCGCTTAGGACAACCACAGCCAGGGCCATAAGTAGCCTAACCTTGTTTATTTATAGTGACAATGATCTGATCTCACATGAAGATGCTGCAACACGTGGGCCAACCATTCCACAAGGCACGTGTTGAGTTGTAATCTCTTGCAGAATGTGTGTGTAATCTACAGTAATCCAGCAGATCTGTGTGTGTGTGTGTGTGTGTGTGTGTGTGTGTGTGTGTGTGTGTGTGTGTGTGTGTGTGTGTGTGTGTCTGTGAAGACGACTTCACGTGTTTATGCTCACCAGCTGGTCTAGATTCTCCGCTCGGGGAGTTGTTGTTGGACTTTGCTGAAGACTGCTTTGCCACAGAAGATTGATCGTTTCTAAAAAGCAAATGGAGAAAAAATGTCAAAGTTCATGCTCAATGATCCAGGTAAAAAAAACTAAAAATTCAACAAAGTTAAAGTCCATGACCCACCATGTTTTCAAATTGCATCGCCATTAATATTTATTAGTTTATTTAAAAATAAAACAGGAGCGTTTATTTATATTGTAGAGAAATAACGCTAAATGTGTTATTTCATGATTTATAGCAGATTTTAGCATGCAGCTCCGGGAAAATCTGCCCCTCTCCATATATGGGCATTGACATCACTGAAGTTTCCGCCTTGGAGTTATAGGCGGAGTTATAACAAGCATGCATCAACTTCTGACCAGAGAATACAACTAATAAAAACGATGTGTGGGACAAACGTCAGACTTTTACAAGTAGTCGTGTTGTGTCATTTTAATATTTCCTCAGTAATAATTATACAACTGTCTGCTGATCAGCACAGCAGCACCACCTTCCTCCGTTGCTCAGAGGGAAAAAAAAAGCGAAACATATTTAATATTCCCTTGTTAATAAATCTGCCTGTTGATTAATCCCGCGGTCACTCACTGATGTCATATTCTGAGCGTGCACCCACTTTTTATTCTCTCCCCGTGACCTGACAGCCAGGTCGGGAGTACAGAATTAAAAAGACAGCTGCAGAGGAACTCTGAGCGCGCGTGCTCCCCGCAAGGCTGAGATACGGAGCCGAGCCCTGAGTCGGCACCACGAAGGAACGCGGAGCCGGGAGAAGACACACGGCTGGCTCCTCTCATGGGCAGAGGAGTGAGTGTGAGAGCAGCAACAGTTTTAACCGCAGCGCGAAGGAACTTCAAAGGTGACCAGCAGAACGCAGCCGGGAGAAGACGCGCGGCTGGCTCCGAGGCAGCGGGCAGAGGAGTGAGTGAGAGCAGCGTTTTAACCGCAGCGGTGTTATATCTTATTAAAAAGTTCTAATAAATAAATAAAAACGGAGCGCTGGTCCAGCTGTACACACAACTGCACCAGGAAATATTTAGAGATCACGCATCCACGTAGGACACGATCAACTGCAGTTCTCTCATAAACCTCCATGGCGAACTCACTCCTGCCTTTTTAGGGGGAGACTTCAATGACGTGATTTCACACTTCGGCAATCTTCGGCCGGGTTTCCGGATTCATCCGGGACTCGTTTTTTTTTTTTTTTTTTAACGCTCGCCTGGCCCAATTGACCTTTCGCAAAACCCCGCCCCCAACCGGCCATTGTCCAATCACACGTCACTAGCATCTCCGGCTATGTAAGCTAGGTCCGACATTCTACAAGATGGTGAAGCGATGCGCCTATGGATTGTGTAAATCAGACAGCAGGTATCCCAAGAGTTTGTCTGGTGGAGTCTTGTTTTTTCCCTTCCCAAAGCCGAAAACACAACTGGAACGGTGTCAACAATGGATAAAACAGTGTGGAAGGCCTCACTCCCAGCTTAATGTCTCGAAGATAAACAAGCATTCGTATGTATGCTCAAAGGTAAGACAAACATTCATTGTGACTGTCCTGCTCTAGAAGTAATACTAGCTTTTCTACTAAACGATTGCCTGTATAGCACATTTGAGATGAAATTCGATTTTTTATTAATTTTTTAAGACATGCAAAACGGTCGCGATAGCTTAAAATTAGCATCGGTTTTACTTCCATCTAAAGTCATTCATATCTCCTAAACCACTCATTGGATATTTTTCCTGCTTTCAGAGTGTAATTATACATGGCTTTTTTACTAAACGATTGCCTGTATAGCACATTTGAGATGAAATTCGATTTTTTATTAATTTTTTAAGACATGCAAAACGGTCGCGATAGCTTAAAATTAGCATCGGTTTTACTTCCATCTAAAGTCATTCATATCTCCTAAACCACTCATTGGATATTCTTTCCTGCTTTCAGAGTGTAATTATACATGGCTTTTTTACTAAACGATTGCCTGTATAGCACATTTGAGATGAAATTCGATTTTTTATTAATTTTTTAAGACATGCAAAACGGTCGCGATAGCTTAAAATTAGCATCGGTTTTACTTCCATCTAAAGTCATTCATATCTCCTAAACCACTCATTGGATATTCTTCCTGCTTTCAGAGTGTAATTATACATGGCTTTTTTACTAAACGATTGCCTGTATAGCACATTTGAGATGAAATTCGATTTTTTATTAATTTTTTAAGACATGCAAAACGGTCGCGATAGCTTAAAATTAGCATCGGTTTTACTTCCATCTAAAGTCATTCATATCTCCTAAACCACTCATTGGATATTTTTCCTGCTTTCAGAGTGTAATTATACATGGCTTTTTTACTAAACGATTGCCTGTACAGCACATTTGAGATGAAATTCGATTTTTTATTAATTTTTTAAGACATGCAAAACGGTCGCGATAGCTTAAAATTAGCATCGGTTTTACTTCCATCTAAAGTCATTCATATCTCCTAAACCACTCATTGGATATTTTTCCTGCTTTCAGAGTGTAATTATACATGGCTTTTTTACTAAACGATTGCCTGTATAGCACATTTGAGATGAAATTCGATTTTTTATTAATTTTTTAAGACATGCAAAACGGTCGCGATAGCTTAAAATTAGCATCGGTTTTACTTCCATCTAAAGTCATTCATATCTCCTAAACCACTCAATGTATATTTCTCCTGCTTTCAGAGTGTAATTATACATATTATATAGAGTGTAATTATACATAATTATATTGCGCTGGTATTGCTCCAAAATGAGTCACTAACACGCACTGGTATACAAGCTATCCCCGTCATGACACGCTAACACTCACCGGCTACAGAAAGCTTGACGGGCGTAGCAACAGTAACTAAGGGGGCGGGGCTTCTGCGAAAGGTCAATTGCAAAAATGAAAATAGACATCATATTCTACTACAGTAATTGTCCAATATGGTGAATTGTTACTGTCATGGTGGGTGTTGTCCTGGTCCTTTTTCTTTTTTAAAACTTTTTGTCCTTCATCCAAAGGAATTCGTCAGTCTCAAGAGCCGCAACAAACTCAATAACCCTAACCCTTGGTAAATGGTAAATGGAGCTTATTTATATAGCGCTTTCCAGCCCCCTATGAGGGGCCCCAAAGCGCTTTACAATACCAACCATCCACCCATTCATACACACATTCATACACCGGTAGCGGCAGACTGCCATGCAAGGCGCCATCCAGTCCTACCGGGAGCAACTCGGGGTTACCGGTAAGTGTCTTGCCCAGGGACACAACGACCCATGGTGTGGGGAACCGGGATTCGAACCTCCAACCTTCCGATTGGGGGACGACTGCCATTACCACTACGCCACGGCCGCCCTTGACCAAAAACCCTAAACCTGACCCTTAATCCCACACCTGACCCTAACCCCACCTCTACACCCAGAACCTAAGCTCAACCCTGACCCCAAACCCTTAACCTAACCCTGACCCCAAGCCCATGAACCTAACCCTTTACCCCACAACCTGACCCTTACCCCACTTCTACACCTGGACCCTAAACTCAACCCTGACCCCAAACCCTAAAAATAACCCTGACCCAAACCCATGAACCTAACCCTTTACCCCACAACCTGACCCTCACCCCACTTCTACACCTGGACCCTAAGCTCAACCCTGACCCCAAACCCTAAACCTAACCCTGACCCCAAACCCTAACTAACCCTGACCCCAAACCCTAAACCTAACCCTTAACCCACACCTGACCCTAACCCCACCTCTACACCCAGAACCTAATCTCAACCCTGACCCCAAACCCTAAACCTAACCCTGACCCCAAGCCCATGAACCTAACCCTTTACCCCACAACCTGACCCTTACCCCACTTCTACACCTGGACCCTAAACTCAACCCTGACCCCAAACCCTAAAAATAACCCCTAATCCCCCCCCCTCTCAAAACAGAAACTCTGGGTCCATCAAACCTCAATAAAACATTTTTAGATACTCAGAAGCCAGTCTGGTGATGTCAGCATGACTTTGGTCTTGGATGGTTGTTTGATGTTTGTACAGGAGACCCAAGGCAGTGATGGACTGTGCACGAACTCTGTTGCCTTTGGCGACAGAGTTCTTATCTTTCCTAATCCTAACCCAGATGACCTTGCTTAACTTTGTTGGAGTAGAAATGTGTTCATTTTATCATAAAAATTCTTATGTTTAGACTGAATTTTATTTAAACATCCCTGCTGGCATGAGGTTCCAGCAAGGGGGTTGAGTTTATTGTTGCAGGAAAAGTTTACTCCTTCACGTTATCTGTTCATGCACATAAAGTACACAAACCATACACTACTTGGAAGCAACTTCAAAAAAGAGCATGAGAAGTCCTGAAACCAATGCTAAAATGGTGAGTTAGGGTAAAGATTGAATACCTGTACTGATGTTATTGCCTTTCAAACATTGTAAAATATGTACAGTACAAAAGGACTGTTTATTACCGTAAGTACTGTACAAATAGGGTGTCAAATTATTTCACAGTGGCAACTGCCACACCTTAGAACTGCCACAGCATCTACTGCTTTTTAGAGGTGACAGATGAGGTTGAAGGCATGGATAGATTCTGTGGATATTTATCAAGTAAAAATAATAATTTTACAATAAACTTTAGTTGCCATCTTTAAAAGAGCTGATATCAGTTAGATAAATGTGAAGCCACAACAAGCTTAGTTCCACTTGACTTAAAGTCTGGAAACAAAAGGCTAGTTTGCCAATCAAAAAAGCCAAAAATATCCGTTTCTATTAGCATTAGCATCTATTAGCAGGGCAGCTGCTGCGGTTCTTGTTACCATCAAGCTGCTGAGTGGACCTGCTAACAAGACCCGCTAAGCTGCTAACATGACCATGCCACTAACAGAACCATGATGACGAAAGAACCTCACTGCTAGCCGAATCGATGTACCGTATTTCTTTTTCAACTTTGGCTCCTTGTTTATTATAATTTTAGTAGTAATTTTTATTTTAGTAGTATTTTTTATATGGTTTTTAGTACTATATGTAAGTAGTATTTTTAATATGATTTTTAGTACTGTATGTAGTATTTTTAATATTTTTTGTGTGTTAGTAGTACTTTTAGTGTTTTTGTATTTTTTGCTGCATGCTTTGATTTGATTTTATATTATTTCTTGGCAAGTCGAGACAGTTCTTCTCGTCCTAAGCATTTCACTGCACTGTTGACCTTCTGTTGATTTTGCACATGACAAATAAACCTAGCCTGAACCTGAACCATTTCAGTGTAGTATATATGAAAATATAGATATTTATGCTGCATGCATGATTTTCAAATAAAAATGTCATAGTGATTTAACATGACGTTTTCAGAGTCAGAGTTTCTTTATTGTTGTTCCACCACACATACCACATACACACAGGGTCCCAATTACATAAAATGTAAAAGAAAAACAGTAATAAGAGCTAAGATACGAAGTAAGAAAAACATAAGCTAAAAATATGCTAACTACTAATAGAAAAAAACAATAAAAACAATACGCCAAACAGCAGCACAAACAGCTAATGTATAAGAAAGTTCCCAGTAAACAGCATTATTATTCAGGATTCAGAGACCTGTTAAGGCCTCTGTTAGCACAGATGAGTGTTTTATACCTGTTGAGTCGAAATCTTTCGTTGTCATCAAACATCTGAAGTCTTATTGGTCGGCGAAGACCCCAGTAGATATTTAACAGCCCCTCCAGGATGAGCTCTCCATTCTCCTACACAAAGAGAAACAGACACAAATAATAATAACAAGATGAAGAAGTCGTGTTCAGAGAGGAAATCCTGCTGGCCGGCTGCCACAGCCACTCTGTGTCAGGTGTACGTGCACGGTCGCACACAGCCGCACGGTGAACTCTCCAATCTTGGAGAAAGTCGTTCAGGTTTGACACCGCCATTTTCCTTTTCTACA
>JBBPBX010018765.1:0-11212 GCA_038048925.1 Garcialebias charrua
AAAAAGAAGTATTTTTATTATCCCTGAGGGGCAATTCGTTTCACAGTCAGTAGATATAAAACATCCATACTACACAAGATTAAGACATGAAAATAACAATATGGAAGTTATCAATGTTCATTGAGAAACCTGATCACTACAGGGACAAATTAGTTTTTCAGTCTGTTCGTTCTACGTCTGTCCTGCAGATATCTGCGTCCAGATGGAAGCAACCTGAACTCACCACGGGGTGGGTGATCAGGATCTGCCAGAATCAGCCTGGCCGTCTTCACTGACCTCGCCTTGTCTAGGTCAGTGAGGTTCTGTAGGGCTATGCCAGCAGTTTTGCTGCACATCCTGACAATCCCAGAGAGTTTATTGTAAAGTGGGTAAAGATAATGGATGGATGGATAGATTTATAAAATTACAACTTCTGGTATTACAATTACAAATCAAATATCTAAAATCCTATTTTTATTTATTAAGTTAGTTATTGACAGATCATTTAAAACTTAAACCTTGGCTTCCTTTTTATAGATTTTAAGGAAGTGACAAACAGTTAGAGTTAACTGATAGGGATGCACCGATAAATCGGCCGGCCGATCGATCGGCTCCGATTTCCTTAATTTGGGGAGATCGGTGATCGGCCGATCTTTAAATGAGAAGCCGATTTTATCTACCAATTTTATCTGCCTCAGCAAAGGTTGGAAAATCCTGAAAATTTAGGGTGCATTTTGACCTTTTAACACCAGAAAATCGGTATCGGCCAAAATCGGAATCGGCAGGTCAGACTTTCTAAAAATCGGTAATCGGTGATCGGCCAGAAAATTGAAATCGGTGCACCCCTATTAACTGATGGTAAAAATCTTCCCACACTTCACAAAACAGCTTCAGGCCCACATGCAATATGCCTCTGTTTTTACAGGCTCCCTTAACTAACTTCCTTAGACAGAGAACTTGACTAATAGGCTTTTCTATGTATGTGAATGTTCCTGTAAAGTGCCCTGAGACAACTTTGTTGTGATATGGCGCTATACAAATAAACTGAATTGAATTGAACTTATTTACATTTATTTTTTTCAGCCAGTAGATATTGTTAGGAAACATATATTTAAAAAAAAAAAAACTTTGTAATCATGCTTCATGTATTTATCTTATTGACCTTTTTATGTTCTATGTCTTTGTACTCCAGTTGTTTACATCTGCCTGAGTGAGTCTGTGAAGATGGTGAAGCCAGACATCCACACTCTGGCCCACCACCTAAAGCAGGAGCGGCTGTACGTGGCATCGGAGAAGCAGCTGATTCAGAGGCTCAACAGTGATGTGCTGAAGACGGCTGAGAGGCTGTACCGGGCTGCCTGGATCGCCAAGCAGCAGAGAATCAACCTCGATCGTCTCATTCTCACCAGGTCTGACCTGTTACTGCGACTGAGCTTTAAAGGGAATTATGAGACAAAAACAAACCAAGTGACAGGTCTAACTTGTTTATTGTGAACCCAGAAGGAAAACTGTCTTTAGAAATGCTCACGACTGATTATTTTCTCAGGTCATCTTGTCGTCTTTTAGTATTCCACTGTACCAAATGTAGCAGAAGTTTTGAGTGAAGAGGTTTTTGGTAAATATTAAAATTCTTAGTGTTCAAATTTATATGGTAAAACAAATCTGTAGTTAATTTGACATATTTTTTAGTTAAATTATCCCAGTGGACATCTACAGATGCCAAAAAAAAAAAGCCCCAACTAATTAGTGGTGTAAATAATTGATGAATTGGAAGTATATTTTTCTAAGTGATATAATGATATTGGCACACACTGCTTTAATGAGCTTAATCTGTTGGTGGCCCATTTCTGTGGAGTGTTTATGTTTGTGATCTTTGTGAAACAGGTCTCTTGTAAATGAGTCCTTGTGACTCATTGAGACTAACCTGTATAAATAAAGGTTGAATGGAAAAAAGTGGTGACATGACAGGTGTGACAACATAATGCATTTTTAGATGCTAATACCACTATCAAACACAAGAACAAAAACACAATTTTAAATAAAAGCACCAATATTGAAACTTTTTCCATTCACATCTATATAGTTACTTTTGATCAGCTACATTGCAGGACATATTAAAATCTTGTGGTTGTTTCGATAAAAAAATGTTCCACCTTACTCATTATGAGTTGTTGCTTCTAGACCTTATACAGATTTAGAGTTTTTGGAAAATATGTAAAGAACTAAGTCTAATAGTTTTCCATATTTTTAAGGCACTAAAAATGCTTGTGATTTTCATTTTTTAAGCATAGTAAACAAGCTATTTGAAGGTAGCTAATCAATGCCACTATAAAATATGCCTTGTGTTTTATTTACAGTAAAAATTTAATGTCAGACACGTCAGATTTTCTTGTAAAGTGAATTTACTCAGCCCTAATACTAACCAAAGAACACAAATACAGTACAAATTCATTCACTGAGATAAATTAAACAAGAAACCAGCTTTTAAACTAAAAGACTGCATATTACATGTATTTGTTAACGTCAAACCTCTGTTGTGTAGTGCGGAGGCCTCCCCAGCTGAGTGCTGCCAACATGCCAAAATGCTGGAAGATACACAGTTTATAGATGGCTACAAGACTCTGGGTTTTCAAGAAAATATCTATGGAGAATTCTTGGCCAGGCTGAGGGAAAATCCCAGGCTGGTTGCATCCTGCGTTGTGGCAGGAGAGAGACTAAACCAGGAACACACCCAGGGTGTCATCCATAATGTCTTCACCTCACTCTATGGCAACTGTATCATGCAAGAGGACGAGAGCTACCTGCTGCAGGTCAGGAACCCGTCTAGTCTCTAAAAAAGGGTCTAATCAACTTTGAAAAGGTTATTTTTAATACAAAAAGTTTTTCTCTCTCCAATTCCCAGGTTTTAAGATACCTTGTAGAATTTGAACTGAAGGAGAATGACGACCCTCGCCGTCTTCTCCGACGAGGGACCTGTGCCTTCAGCATCCTTTTCAAACTCTTCTCCGAGGGCCTATACTCAGCCAAGCTCTTCCTTACTGCAACCCTTCATGAACCCATTATGCAGCTGCTGGTGGAGGATGAGGACCACCTGGAGACAGATCCATCCAAGGTGACGGAGAGGCTTACTCCAGCTCAGCAGGAACGCTTTGGAGAGAAAGGTTCTGAGGACTACAAGACGAAAGTGCAGGCGGCTGTTGAGGCCAATGAAGTCAAGCTGGTTGCTCTTGTAAACAAGTTTATTGGCTACTTGAAGCAAAACACCTATTGCTTTCCTCACTGCCTGCGCTGGATTGTGTCCCAGATGTATAAGACTTTATCATGTGTAGAGCGTCTTGAAGTGGGTGAGGTGCGCACCATGTGCACAGACCTGCTGCTGACCTGGTTCATTTGTCCAGCCATAGTCAACCCAGAGCAGTATGGTATTATCTCAGACGCACCCATCAATGAGGTGGCTCGCTTCAATCTAATGCAGGCAAGTGGTGCAGAGACTCTTGTCAGCATGCAAACATTGACTGCAGACTAATGTTTCTTGATTTTTGTTGGGGCAGGTGGGGCAACTTTTGCAACAGCTGGCCATGGCTGATGATGATGCAGACCCAAGGCGAAAAAGTAGTTTGTCTAAATTTGATAAGGTATGTGTTTTATAAAATATTGTTGCTTAGATTCAGTCTTTTGTGGCTGAGGCTGGTTGCACAAACCATCTGTTTTTATAAATATGTGGTCAAGGAAAGGAGTAACCACTAAATGTTTCTAAGGACATTTTAAGAGCAATGTTGATGTTTTTGTATTCAGCTGATTTAGTCCTGAATAATTATTAACTTGTTACTTGTGTCTCAAGCTTTGCAGCTAAAATATCAAAAGTAGATAATAATGTGAATCATTCCGTTATAGGTTGTGCCAACAATATTTTTCTTAATGAAACTGACAAAGAAGAAATGATGAATATAGTAAAAAAAAATCTTACAGACAAGAGATCAAAAGATTTGGTGGACATGGATATGATGTTTGTAAAGGACATAATGAGTCATGTTATTGAGCCGTTTACATATACTGTATATGTAATTTATCATTTTCAACAAGAATATTTCCAGATAATATGAAAGTAGCTAAGGTAGTTCCTCTTTTTAAAAATGGTGATAAATGTGTGTTCAACAATTATAGACCAATATCCTTGTTACCACAGTTCTCAAAAATTCTAGATTTTTTTTTTGTGACCAGACTAGATCAATTTATTGATAAATAAAATATTCTAAGCAACAGTCAGTATGGGTTTAGAGCAAAAAAACTACATCAATGGCTCTCATGGAATTAATGAAACAAATAACTACTGCTGTTGATCAAAAACAATATTGTGTGGGTATCTAACTATCTGAAAGATAGGAAACAGTTTGTACAGATAAATGGTGTAAGATCTGACCTCTGCAATATCACGTGTAGTTCCTCAAGGCTCTGTACTTGGACCAAAGTTATTTATTTTATATGTGAATGACTTGGTAAACGTGCCGGGACTCCTTAAATGTGTACTTTTTGCTGCTGATACCACATTTTTTTGTTTGGGTAAAGATATAAAACGGATGTTGGAGTTGATGAAGACAGAATTTGTCAAAATACAAACATGAATTATCATTAAATCTAGATAAAACTAATTACATGATATTCAGTAATAAAAAATAATTAAATATGTTGTATAACACAATCATTGTTCCACACTTAATCTATTGTATTAATGTTTGGGGGAAAGTGTGTAAAACAATTACAAAGCCTATTTTTGTTTTACAGAAAAGAGCTGTAAGAATTATCACTAGAAAACATTACTGTCATCCATCAAGTACATTATTTTATCAACTGAAGTTATTGAAGTTCCATGATTTGGTAGATTATAATATTTTATCAGTTATGTATAGGGCTCAGAATAAAGCATTACCTTTAAATATCCAAATGCATTTTGTTAAAAGACAAAGTTCTTATAATCTTAAGGGGACAGAGATATTTGTAAAACCAAAATTCAGAACTAGTTTGAAGGGACGTTCTACCTCAATCCAGATTGTGGAATGGTCTGGAGAGTGAAGTTAAAAATGCCAAGTCACTGTTTACATTTAAAAAAATGATCAAAACTGAATTGTTAAAAAAAAATGAAGTATAGCTTAATGTGTATTGTATGAACTGTTGCTCAAGAAAGAGTTAATTTATTTTTTTGTTTCTTGAAGATTATTATCATTTGAACTAATTGTTTGAAAAAAAAGGGGCAGATTTAATATATTTTTTTCTTCCTTCTGCTGCCTTTCATTTTATTTTTTTGTATTCTTATAGTTTATGGAATTGTATATATTCATGTATATATATTTTTTTTTACATATTTTATATGTATTTTATATATATGTACATATACATGTATATACATATATATATTTTTTAAAGCTACAGTATGTAGCTTTTTTTATGAACATATTTCTTCACTCTGTCACTACCTCCTGACAGACTGATGTTAGCCAGGTAATCTCTGAAAAAAAATTAAAAAAAATATTGTCCCCTTGCTTCTCCAGGTGGTAAATAAGCATTTCTAAAAAGAAAAGGTGACCCGCCATTTTCCAGCCAATAAAAACAGAGTTTGTAACCAGCCAATAAAAACAGAGCTTGAATTTGAATCAGCCAATAAAAACAGAGCTTGAATTTGAAATTCAACAGACCACAAGGGGGCAGAGCCACATATGGCTCTGAGGGGGAGGGATCAGAATGCTTTGCCTGTTGAAAATATTTCTAACTGCTGCAGTTCTACAGAAACTGCATACTGAACCTTTAATGAATAAATTTTATAATTAAAAATAATAATCAAACTGTCTTTGTATGAAGTTATTTCTCATATTCTTTATGTGGCAGGGTTGTGTTGCTGCCTTTCTGGATGTGGTGATTGGAGGAAGAGCTGTTGAGACCCCACCCATGTCTTCCATGAACCTTCTTGAAGGCCTCAGTAGGACGGCAGTATACATTACTCATGGCCAACTGCTTGCACTAGTACGTTCATTTTTAATTCTGTCTAATAAAATACACTACAGTACAGTATTCAGCTCTTACTTTTTGCCTCTTTTTTTAGTCCTCAAGACAGTTAGTTTTTGTGATTTAATTGCATTTATTACTGATTTTTTTTCTTTTAACTTGCACAACCTAAACCTACTAAAGTCTTATGTATAGGAGGGAACAAATGCAAACAATTTCATAAATTATGATGGGTATGGTAGGAGCTTAGATGCCCTTCTTATTTGGTCTACTTTAAGCTTTAAAAATGGCAAGTGCAGTTTTATTAGAAATCACTAACATGATTCTTTCAAACTGGTTTTATCCTCCAGCGGATATATATTTATGATTATTTTGAAGATATTGCTTTCCACTTCCTGTATAGGTGGACTTTGTTCGGAGTGTGACAGCAGGGGACCACCTTCGAGAGGAGGAGCACATGGCCTTGGAGACCATGCTGGCCAATGTGCCCCAGTGTCGAACCGTGAAGAGCAACAGTCTGGAGCTCACTCCCTCCAACACCCCCCAGCTTTCTCCAGCTACCACTCCTGCCAACAAGAAGAACAGACTGCCCATAGGTACCCTCCTCCACTGCCTCTAGGTTCTGTTTCTGATTATCACTCTGGTTTTTAGATTGGTGCACTTGATATGATGCAACCTCTTGTAAATTATTTCTAATATAAAAAGCTGAAAGATTTCTCCATAGTATAAAACTTTAAAATACAAACTAGAATATACAAGTGCTATCTTAAGCTTAATAAAAAGCACAATAAACAAGCTGGTGGTTATGGAAATCTAATGAGCTACTTCTCAGCTTGTTAGGAGCATAATTAGCATGGCCTGGATTAAGGTTCAATTACAGAAATGACAACCAATTCAATTACCAAATATAAATGAACTCTTTTTAATTGGAATGGATAGAAAAGATGCATAGATTACTACCTTCATTAGCATTTTTAGGACAACTAATGCTGTAACAGCACTCTTTGATCAGAAGTAAACTTTTCTGCTTGCGTTAAAAATTGTATTTATATTTCAAGTATTATACGAGACTTTAAATACTCTAAAATCTGAGAGATACTGTTTATTCTTTCTCTAACTCCCTACCTTCCTCTTCTTTCCTTTTTTGGTGCTGCCAATGAATGACCAGGACAACATTTAGCTGCTATAACATCCTGGGACCCCACAGCCACCTCTTTGTCTGCTCACATTCCTTTAGTAACCCCTTTTGGTGGGTAGCCGCTCAGTTACGTTAGAGCTGGAGAGAACGTAACTCGTGTATCTGTTGTCTTGCCCCTCTACTTGTTTGATTACACTCGTTAAACATTAGTCTGCTCTCCAAACTGCACAGGAACCATGCTTTCTTTTGTATAGCATCACTCTTGGCCTGCTTTGACTTTCACAGAGCTTTTGCTGATTGGAAAAAAAACATCTTTGCTTTCAAACATTTTGTTTTTCCTCTTGCTTTTCCTCCTCATTCAGCAGAAATTGGCTGTTCATTACCAGGTAGAGTGGGTGAACGTCTGCTTAAACTTTACCTCTTATCATTATGGTTGGGTCATTTTACCATTTCAATCAGTTTTGACATCCAGCTGTGCCATTTAAAAAAAATTCTTAATTCTCATTGTACTAGAAAAACGCTAGCCTGGCCCTCGCCATTCCTGCACAGCTCCGCTCAATTCTCATTTCCCTTCACTGCACAGTCTGGGACTTCACCCACCCACTAGGATTTCTCCGGTAGATTTTTGTTCGGACCAATCAGAGAACAGAAGGCGGAGTTTTGAACGACGTTGACAGGGTTGCCAGATAAGAATTAACGAATCATCTAGTACTGTTGCTTATTTTATTTTATTTTTTACCCAAACTGTCATATTTGCTGCGTGAGGGTCTGATAAGATTAATAGTGTGTTGAGTTTAGTGAACATTTGCACTGAAAAGGGGTAAAAAAAATAAAAATAAAATAAAATTTATGTTTATCTGGCAACCCTGGGACTGACGTCGTCAGTTAAAATGGCTGCCGCCACGAAGGAATTTTCAACAAAACAAGGTAAAAAACTATTATTTCTTTCCTGAGAAAAACTATATTTCTTAGCTGACGTTATAAAGTGTTTCTGAGCTCAACAGTTCCTAAATCAATTCACGAACTGGTCAAATCTGCTGGATTTAAATAGTTTCGGTTTGACATTTTCCAAACAGCCTCGGGTGCGCTACGAAAATAAATGATAAAAAATTGAATTTTATCTCAAATGTTTCATCAAGGCCAACAGTCAGTAAATTAGAGCCATATAATTACACACTGGTAGCGAAAAAAAGATCCACCGAGTGGTTTCTGAGCTTTTTATCTGAATAGCCTGGACCTCGCCAGGCTAAGCTAACAAAACTACGCCTTCTGTTCTCTGATTGGTCCGTTCAAAAATCTACGGAGAAATCGTTTTCAATGGGAGGAATGCCAGACCCTATTCCGAAGCAAAGTGAAGGACAGGGTCTGGTTCAACCAGGCTAGAAAAACGCATTTTCAGTAAACACTTTCAAGCAAATTATGTGCAGTATTTAAAATATATTTTTCAAGTTTTTCTTTAAAGAAAGCTTTATTTAAACCTCTGTTTTGCACAAAGCTTCAACTTTATTCTGTTTTCTTTACTCTTTATATTTGTTGGTGCTAAAGAGTTTAATACACAACCCTGCTGCCATGTACTTTAAATCACTTACAGTGTCAATTGAAAAGATTATAGTCATTTCAGACTGGCTCCTTAGGACACAGTTCACATTACAGTAAGTAATTGGTAAAAAGCAACAATCGGCAACAATGGAATAGTTAACAAACAAAATCTTCTTTTGTCCGTCTTCTTAATCAAATTGATGGCATAACTTAATGTGCCCAGTGTTTATGAAAACACTCTTTGTGAGAAGAAAACACAATCCAGGGTATTATACACTCTGTGTGATTCAATAACCTCAGGTAGCTTTTATAGCCGCTGCACTTCCTTTGATTGTAATTCAGTAATAGTCTATCCTTTGTCATTTATAGCCACACAAAATAATTGTGCTGCTCAAGTATACTGTTTTGTTGGCTAAATCTTTTATTTTCTAACCTCAACATCAACCTTTTTATTTTTAAAATTTGCCACATTTTATGTTATTTTGCAAAAACTATAGTAATATAAAGCAGTGATGCCTAAAAAGAATGTTCATTTATTGTGTTAGCTTTTCTTGTTTTTTGGACATTGGATAGGCAAAACTGTCCATTTAGTCTTTGTGTATTTATTAGAGCAGCCTAACTAATAAAATGCTCATTACAGTAAAAACAAGATCATAATTTTCAGTCTTGAAAACTGTACTGCTTAATTTTTTTGTATGTTTTTATAACTAACATAACTCTACCCCTTACATCTGGAAATTAGACAAACCTATTTAAAGTCATGTTGTCAAAGATGAAAAATATGTTTTTTTTAATAATAATATTATATAATGATAAAGCCACATCAACTTTAAAGCTCAGTTGACAGTAAGTACCCACAATAAACAGTTTAGAAAGTAACTCCCATAGTTTTATTTTATTGTGCTTAAATAAGAAATACCAGCAAAGCTTTGGTCTAACACACAGAAATACACCTTTACTTTTTGTTTGTACTATTTAGATTAGGTTTGTTTTTTAAAGCTGTTGTTTTCTTGTTATTTTAAAGTAAATTTTTAGCGGAGCACGGTTTGTGAGTGAAAAATCACACTTGTTTCTGTCACATTGTAAGGCATTAAAAATTATATTTATGCTTAAATGACACATTATTAAGCAGCATGAGTCCTTTGCCTTCAGTTTCTGATTTACAGTATATCCATGTGAGCTGTCGAGCTGCTGCTCTCACTGAAAAGATGTCAGTCAGATCAAAAATATAAAAATACCCACACTAAGTGCTTCTCACCTTATATACTAGAACATTATTCTTACAATGTTTCACACAAACACACACACAGTTTTTATATTTTTGCATTCTATATACAGTATTTACAGCATATCTTTTTTTTTACTCATCTATTGGCTCATTAGTTCCATATTTTTTTATTCGAACCAACAAAAAATTGTGGTTTCAAGTCCAAATACAACTGTTTTGACAAGAGGTGATGGTTGTACCGCAATTAAGTTTTGATGCCATCATAATGCAGATGTGAACAACTGTACATGGATGTAATAAGGTCAAAAATAGTCTATTGTTAAACTGTGGTGCGGTCATGTTAAGGAAAGCAAAAGTCGGACCTGTGAAGTGTCAGATAGCAGCACCCAGACTGTTTATGGTGCAAAAGCAACAGAGAAAAGAGCTGGAAGATAATTCAGCTGATGATCCAGAGTCCAGCTACCCTGCAGAGGAAACTCATTTCAACCTCCTGTGTCCACGGTCTCATTCTTTCAGTCTCTACCAGAGTTCATGACCAGAGGGGAGGGGAGGAACGCAGACCGACTGGTAAACAGAGAGATGTCTTACAGCTCAGCTCCCTGTTCACCACAACAGACCAGCACAGAGTCCACAATACTGCAGATGTTGCACCAGTCCATCTGTCAATCTCACGCTCCATTCTTCCCTCACTCATGAACAAAACCCCGAGATACTTGAACTCCTCCACTTGAGGCAGAACCTCAGCCTCGACCTGAAGAAAACAATCCACCCTTTTCTGACTGAGGACCATTTGGAGGTACTGATTCTCATCCCAGCCGCTTCCTGGAACACCTTGCAAAAAGACCTGAAGCTCTCGACCTTGACCTCTCTAGGGGTTTAAACATCTGCTAAACATCTGCTAAGTTCATGGCAAAAACCAACGCAGACATGTTCCTGCTTTATATTTTTACATCACTTTATAATGTTTTTTTTTTAATGTAGGTTTTAAGAGGTTTCTCTTGTATATGAGTCCTTGAGGCTCAATTAGACTACCGGTTACCTGTATAATTTTTTTTTTTTAAATGTGTTCATTTAAAAAAAAAAAAACAATCCCATGAACGATAACATACAAAATTGACGCACACCCGTCCTTGAGATGGGGACGTGTGCACGCAAGCCGCGGCAGTAATTAAACCGCGCCGCCACAATCTTAGATATGGAAAAAAAGGAAGGTTACAATAGGGCAATCAGTGGTATTCAAAAAAGATTCTATCACATTTTGTCCTACAGGACACTCTATGATACAGCCAAAAGACTCTACCAGCAAGCACAGTTAAGACAATCACATGTTG
>JBBPBX010018765.1:11415-23601 GCA_038048925.1 Garcialebias charrua
GATTTATCTTCAGGGCAGGCTCTCGGTGAACTTTCCCATAGCCTTGAGTCCAGGTGCTGTCTGAAATCCAATTCTTCCAAATTATGTGAAGCTTTCACCGACCCGAGCTATGGGTCCTCATCATCCCCCTGGTGTGATCCGCTTGGCCGCAAACGAGTCCCAAACCGTACCGCGGGTCTGCGGTCCTCAATGGCCGCCCCCACCGTGCGGTTCAGCTCATAAAGCAGCTGATTCATTGAGGTCACAGCTCGGATCACAGTCTCGTTCTGAGAAGGAAGCTTAGTCAGCGCGTTGATCGCTGCGGAAGTCTTCCTGATTTTCCAGTAGCAGAGACATCCACACAAGCCAAAAAGCAGAGCACCTGCTACCATAAATCCAATTATGAATAAATCTTCTACGTCTTCGACCGAAAGAACGGTCAGACATACCAACTTCCATTCGCCCCAGGAATCCATGATATATCCAACCGGATGCGTGTCCGAAGGGCAAGCCGGTTCCCCCGGACCGGAACGCTTCGTGGAAAAAATTTTATCAATAGAGGTGACAGCCCACAAAACCAAATCCATCCTTCAATTTGCTTCGAGCGAGCACTGAAAAACTGCAGACGAGCCAAAGTGGCAAAGCAGGGAGAGGAAAACTCGGTAGGGAAGGAGCGGAGGAGAAAAGCAGCTGCTTCGTCCAGAGCCAGAAGTGAAGTTTGTCACTGTTTTCTCAACCAATTAACGTCTGTGTTACTATGTGAATGTCCGTGTGCTGGACATAAACTGTCAAATGCCGATGGTTCTGAGGTTGCAAATGTGTCAGTCTGCTGGGGGTCAAGTAAACTTTTAGGCTCACTAGATGAGCTGATCAATGGACTGAGCAGCAGCCTCTCAGCACAATCAATTTAAGTCTGAAAAACTATATGAAACAGACACCTTTTAGGCTAGCCATTCGCCAGGACAAAGACTTTATCTATTTTCTCTAGCCACACAGAATATCACAAAAAGCAAACTAAATTATAATTTAAAAGTGATAGTTCAAATCCTGAAGTGAAGTTCTATGGAAAAGATATGAACAGTTAATATTAGGGATGCATGCTATTATCAGCATGGTATTGTATCGGTCGATGTTAGCGTTAAAGTTCAATATCAGACATCGGCCACTCCATCAAAATAATAATAATAACAGGTGCTGTTTATTTTCGTTGAGGATGTCAGATTCTAGTTTTACCACAGACATTTGGACGTTGTGTTAGCTCCGTTAGCATGATTAGTTTTACGGCACAACGGATAGACAAAAACTTTGAACTTAAAAAGTATGTCCTTCATGCACAGGAGTGCAGAGGATCCCACACTGCAGCTAGGAACCTGGAACAAGCCTCCACAAGTGAGACAGCATCACAGGTGACTAATGCTAATAAATAACATGTAACACTTTTCATTTAATATAAGTTAAAGTGTTATGCGTATCATATGACTGTTACTGAATATATGTCACCAGCTCTTACAGCTGTTACACAATTGTTGTAGCAAATAAGCCTAAATAAGAGGGCTATGTTCTGACAAGGTAAAGTATAGGAAATATTGGTATCGGATAGCGGCCAAAAATCCAATATCATTTTTTATTTTTATTTTTTTTACAATAGAGAGAAAGAAAAGGAAAGACAAAAAGTAAGACAACAAAACACAAAAATTATCCACAAAAAAGCACAAGGCAAACACACCCAACCTCCGTCTGCAATCCTGCAAAGTATATGACAGAACACAGCAACACATGCATAAAGACTAATAACATTTATGACCTTGCAGTAGATTTCCATAAATATAGATACCATACCTACAAATATATATACAGTATACATACATTCATATTCATTCATATACCCATCTACATATCTGCATATATCTACATGTACATCCCTGTATCCATTTGCGTGTGGTTGTGAGCATCCATCCATCCATCCATCCATTTTCTTCCGCTTATCCGGGGTCGGGTCGCGGGGGTAGCAGCCTAAGTAGGGAGGCCCAGACTTCCCTCTCCCCAGCCACTTGGAGCAGCTCCTCTGGGGGAATCCCAAGGCGTTCCCAGGCCAGCCGAGAAACATAGTCCCTCCAGCGTGTCCTGGGTCTTCCTCTGGGTCTCCTCCCGGTGGGACATGCCCGGAACACCTCACCAGGGAGGCGTCCAGGAGGCATCCTAACCAGATGCCCGAGCCACCTCAACTGGCTCCTCTCGATGTGGAGAAGCAGCGGCTCTACTCCGAGTCCCTCCCGGATGACTGAGCTTCTCACCCTATCTCTAAGGGAGAGTCCAGCCACCCTGCGGAGAAAACTCATTTCAGCCGCTTGTATCCGAGATCTTGTTCTTTCGGTCATAACCCAAAGCTCATGACCATAGATGAGGGTGGGAACGTAGATCGATCGGTAAATTGAGAGCTTTGCCTTTTGACTCAGCTCTCTCTTCACCACGACAGACCGGTACAGCGCCCGCTTCACTGCGGACGCTGCACCTATCCGCCTATCGATCTCACGCTCCAGTTTTCCCTCATTCGTGAACAAGATCCCGAGATACTTAAACTCCTCCACTTGGGGCAGGACCTCCTCCCCGACCCGGAGAGGGCATGCTACCCTTTTCCGGCTCAAGACCATGGCCTCGGATTTGGAGGAACTGATCCTCATCCCGGCCGCATCGCATTCAGCTGCAAACCGCTCCAGTGAAAGCTGTAGATCACGATCTGATGAAGCCAATAGGACCACATCATCTGCAAAAAACAGAGAAGCGATTCTAAGGCCACCAAAACGGATCCTCTCAACACCTTGGCTGCGCCTAGAAATTCTGTCCATAAAAGTTATGAACAGAATCGGTGACAAAGGGCAACCTTGGCGGAGTCCAACTCTCACTGGAAACGAGCCTGACTTACTGCCGGCAATGCGGACCAAGCTCTGACACCGGTCGTACAGGGACCTAACAGCCCATATCAATGGGCCTGGTACCCCATACTCCCGGAGTACCCCCCACAGAACCCCCCGAGGGACGCGGTCGAATGCCTTTTCCAAGTCCACAAAGCACATGTAAACTGGTTGGGCAAACTCCCACGCACCCTCCAGGACCCTGTTGAGGGTGTAGAGCTGGTCCAGTGTTCCACGACCAGGACGAAAACCACACTGCTCCTCCTGAATCCGAGGTTCGACTATCCGACGGACCCTCCTCTCCAGAACCCCTGAATAGACCTTACCAGGGAGGCTTAAGAGTGTGATCCCCCTATAGTTGGAACACACCCTACGGTCCCCCTTTTTGAATAGGGGAACCACCACCCCAGTCTGCCAATCCAAGGGAACTGCCCCCGATGTCCACGCGATATTGCAGAGTCGCGTAAGCCAACACAACCCCACAACATCCAGAGCCCTAAGGAACTCAGGACGAATCTCATCCACCCCCGGAGCCTTGCCACCGCGGAGCTTTTTAACCACCTCGGCGACCTCAGCACCAGAGATTGGAGAGCCCGATCCAAAGTCCCCAGGCTCCGCTTCCTCAGTGGAAGACGTGCCAGTAGGATTGAGGAGGTCTTCGAAGTATTCCGCCCACCGACTCGGTTGTGAGCATGCATAAGTGAAAAAGTTTCCTCCAATAGAACATTCAATAGCAACTGTGAAGCATCAGAGATCCGCCCCCCCAAGGCCCGAGGCAGGCAAGGGGGCAACCAGAGCCCAAGACCCCAAGAAGGACCCCGAGCCCAGAGTCCCCAGGGCCACCCGAACAGGACGAGCCACTCACCAACTCCCCAGATCCGACCAAAGGGGATAACAGGAAAAGCCCCACCAGTGACTACACACAATGACCCCCCGGGGTCAACAGCGACACATTCATAGGCCCCCGCCGGAGCCCGCTGCACCGACGTAGCCCCCGGGCCGGACACCGAGGCCCGGGCACCGGGGACGCCCATCCCTCAGGCCCAGACCCGACAGGACCAGAGGACCCGAGCCCCACCAGGCAGCCACCAGGCCGAGCCGACACACGCCCAAGCGCCCAACCCCAGACAGTGAGGGCCCCAAGCACGCCCGCAGGCAAAGGAACACCCACCAGGGGGCCACGTGGCAGGAGCGCGACACTAAGTAGCCTCAGATGTATCAGAGAGGGGGCAGTCCTAGTCACAGCCTGACAAACATTCATACACAGACACACTCATTCAGACCCACCCTCATCCTCACCCTCACTCACAGAAAGACAAACAATAACGACACGTTCCATTCATAATCCCGATGCACACTCTATACCCCCCAGGTCCAAGACATGTACCTGCCCCCTTCATGGGGCAGCCCACATCCAAACCCAGGAGGTAGGCCCATTCATTCCGGGGTGGAGAGCAGCAGACATCCAAGATCCGGCCCAACCCGCGCCCCGCCGAAAGGACAGGACAGGACACCCGAGCCCAAGCAGCCCCAGAGGGAGCGCACTGCCAGCCCCGCCCACGATGAACCCCCAGGCCCCGAACCCGCCCATGGTCCAAGACAACACCCGACGGCCCGTCACATTACCGGACCCCACCCCCAGAATTTTTTTTATAAAATCATATCGGTGTGAGAGGATGGCTGTAAGGTGAGAAGGGAGGCCATCTATAAACGGGAAAAGAAGAAAAAAAATCCAATATCATGCATCCCTAGTTAATATCTTACCTGTTGTAGATTTATTTTTGAACAGAAAGAGTATAATTCTGACCATTTTGAGAAGATAACAGTTAATCCAAGTGGTGCCATCCTAAAACAACAGGATTCATGCAAATGCTTGTTTTAGAATATTTTACAATGGTATCAGTTTCAAATATCACAAATATTTAGATCGAATTCAGAGGCTTTTGGGCAAATTGCAGCAGCAGTTAGCTGTAGCAATATGGTGCTGTTTGGAGCACTCCCAGCAGGAACATCAAAATACTTGTCAGTTAATATCTTAGAAATGTGAAATTGATTGTGGCGTGAAAAGTTTTTAAAACTACAGTTTAGATGAACTGCTATGATTTTTTAAAAGAGCTGTTTTAAGATGGAATCAATCAACTTTGGCTTGACCCCATTCAGACTAGGCATTAGCCCATCAGTCTAGTCAGAATTAGGCTTTGTTCAAAAAACGTTCTACAACAGATAAGATACTAACTGCATTCCATTTTAGGCACCTATGATTGGGTGTATGTGATTTTACAGTAATACATTAGTGAATTGGTTGACATGTAAATTCATGTCATTCTTCATTAATGGCATGAAAAAGTGCACATCAAAACACATGTGCATGTGCAGTTTAATTAAGCAAAATTTTATTTTATTTTTTCAAATTTATTCTCTGGTTTTTCTCACATGAACACCTACATTAACACATTCTTACTATCCTTTTGGATAAATTCAAAAATAGATCACTGAGAGTGACTCACAAACTCTATTGCAGAGCATTTCCCACATAAACAACACCCAGAGTAAGAGAAAGAGTGTAAAACAATAGTGAACGTGACCAAATCTGGACGTCAAACCGTGTATCAGCCCCGTGTGGGCTGAATGAGCTGATCTCAATGGGTTCATTCAGCCCACAGACATGAGCACAAAGCAGCTGAATGTCCTCATTTATCTACAGTACAGTCAGATACAGTGTGTATGAACACACACACACACACATACTGGTACCACAATTATGATGGCTGCAATAATTGTCACAACTCGTGACAAGGTTGTGTGTTTGTGTATGTGTAATGTGTGTGTGATGATAAGTTATTTTAGTTTGTTAGAAAATGTTAATGGATGCAGTGTTCTGATGTATGCTCAATAATCCAGGAAGAGAAGTCTAACAAGGTTGAGTCAGGTCCTCTGGACGGATTCTTCTTTGTTGAAATGCTCAGTCTTCTATCCCAAAGTTTTCTTCAGTCTGAGGAGCTGCAACAAACTCAGTCTTGTGAGCAGAACTTTCTCATAGTGGATCAACCAGTTTGTTGGTGACAGCCAAAACTAAATGTTCACGTGCAAAAGGAGGGCCATCAGCCTGGCAATTGATCGTTAGTGCCCTGATGTTCACTTGCTGTTAACAGAAGACTGAGTGATACAATAATAGCATTATAAGAGGGGGACAGTACAACATGGAGGCCTCTGCCCCATTTAACGATGGATGAGTTCTCTTCACCAAGATGGCTTCCTTTACTCCTCTCTCAACCAACGTTCCTCTCTATCAAGGATGCGAACATCTTCATCACTAAAGAAGTGACTGTTAGCCTGTAGATGAGTGTAGACCACACTGTCCTGGTCTGGTGAGGTTCCACTTCTGTGATGGGCCATCCTTTGGCCAGTGGCTGTTTTGTTTCCCGATGTAAGACTGATCACAGCCCTCCTGGCATGTAACCACTAACATCCTTCTACCAATATACCCACTGTCCCTCCTCTGGACATGTCCAAACCACCTCAGTGTGTCCTCTCTAGCTTTGTCTCTCACTTGTTCAACCTGTGCTGTCCCTCTGATGATCTCATTCCTGATCTTATCCATCCTTGTCACTCCTAAGGAGAACCTCAGCATCTTCATTTCTGCTGCTTCCAGTTCTTTCTCCTGTCTTTTTGTCCATGTTTCTGTCTCCAGACCATGCAACATAACTGGCCTCTCCATTGTCTTGTAAACTTTTCCTTTGACCTTTGCTGACACCCTTTTGTCTCAAATCACACCTGAAACTTTTCTGGACTCTCTCTCTAGATAAAATGCAAGGTACTCCCTGAACAGTTTGCATGCCCATCACAGGGCAAGAGATGAGCAAGACAGACATCCATTCACCTTCTCAAACACACCCAGAGACATTATCAGAGTTACCAGTTGAAAATTATCATTTATGATGAGTAAAGTAAAACTGTACTTGAAGTGTGATAGTTGTCAATTTACAATTTGTCAGTGTTTCTGATTTAAAATTTTTGCAAATGTGTATCATTCACTACCAAATGTCTACATCAGTGTTGTAGTCAAGACCACCTAACCCGAGACCATGTCAAGACCAAGCCAGGTCTCAAGTACTACAACACTTTATAGCATTTGTAATAAATGAGGGAAAACAGCAAAGTCACATTTTGTTGCCTACAAGTCAATAACATTCAGTTATTATGGATTATTACTATTATGGCTTTAAGCAAACCAGTTTAAGAAAGACAACAGAGGGGTTCGTTGTCTTGCTCAAGGACAGCATAATGGAGGAATCAAACCAACAACTCTCTTATTGGAGAAGGACTACTCTTACTACTCAGCTACAGCTGCCCAAAACATAAAAAGTTGTTTAAAAGTAAAAATTCAAGGTTTTGGTCCAACTGGGACAATGTGTAAGTATTTTTCTCTAAGGAAACAACAAGTGGACATCAGTGCCAGCATCAGCTTCAGATAGATGACCAGTGCTGCAGTTATTGTTCTCTGCAGATGGTTGGCTGCCGTTGGTATGAATATGATGTCACAGTCTGAGTAAATATGCAAGGTGGGCCTACTCCGTAGGCTCTGAAGAGCCCACTTGTTGCCCTGCAGCTGCTGTTTGTTTGACCGCTGCACCCAGAAGGGCACTTGAACGTGCTCCTGTTCTCAAGTGGGCATGCCTTACTGAGTAATCACCTTTAATCATGCAAACATTAGTCTTTGCCAAACAAAGGGAACTTCTCTGTGTCTTTTTGTCCAAGCTACATAACCCAGTCCAAAATGACCTTACAACATAACATAAAGCTGAACTGAACCTATGAGAATCATGCTGCTGTTGTTCAGTGTATTGTTTTGCACTATTAGTGATATAGTATCTTAGATCTTTTAGTGTACGTTTGGGCATTTGTTTAATGTACAATGTATCTTAGTTCACATCTTAGATCCCCATTTACTGTTTAGATCCCTATTTACTGTTTCTTTTCATTCTGTGTATTTTTGCTGTTTGATGTAACTGGGACCCTGTGTACACAATTTCCTTCCACCTCATGTACCACATGTGATGTGAATTACAATTTTAAAAAAAACTTGAATCCATGAATGTGGGGGCAACTGCTGCGGCCCTTATTACCATCAAGCTGCTAACTGGACCTGCTAACAAGATCTGCTAAGCTGCTAACAAGACCACTCCAAGAACAGAATCATGATGTTGAAAGAACCTCACTGCTAACTGAACCACCCTGTAGATGTATTTATTTTTCAACTATGGTGCCTTGTTTTTATCATTTTAGTAGTATTTTTAGTATGTTTTTAGTATTTTAGTAGTATTTTAAGTTTATTTTTAGTATTTTAGTGATGTTTTTTACTATGTTTTTAGTATTCTAGTGGTATATTTAGTATGTTTTTAGTATCTTAGTGGAATTTTAGTATGTTTTTAGTATTTGAGTTGTATTTTTAGTATGTTTTTAGTATTTTAGTAGTATTTTAGTATGTTTTTAGTATTGTAGTGGTGTTTTTTTAGTATGATTTTAGTATTCTAGTCAGTGGTATATTTAGTACCGTATAGTATCTTAGTGGTATTTTTAGTATGTTTTTAGTATTTGAGTCATATTTTTAGTATGTTTTTAGTATTTTAGTAGTATTTTAGTATGTTTTTAGTATTTTAGTGGTATTTTTAGTATGTTTTTAATATTTTAGTAGTATTTTAAGTATATTTTTAGTACTTTAGTGGTGTTTTTAGTATGTTTTTAGTATTTTAGTGGAATTTTTTGTATGGTCTTAGTATTTTTGCTTCATGCTTTGGTATTTGTTGTTGTTGTTGTTGTTGTTGTTGTTGTTGTTGTTGTTGTTGTTGTTGTTGTTGTTGTTGTTGTTGTTGTTGTTGCTGTTGTTGTTGTTGTGTTTTGTTTGTTTTTTGCCAAGTCAAGATGGTTCTTCTCGTCCTAAGCATTTCATTGCACTGCTGACCTTGTGTTGATTTTGTATATGACAAATAAACCTAACATGAACCTAAATCCTTAAAAAATCCAGAAACAAAAATCTTCCTGTTCAATTAGCACCAAGTGTAAAAACAAAGAAAAATAATCAAATCTTCTTCAAACTGAAAAAACACCATATGGGGTCTTGTTTACTTGAAAGAATGACAATTTCAAACTCATCGACCACAGAAAAGCAATTACCTTTGAAACGTTCTCGGATTTCAAAACAATCCCCATCTTTCCACTCAGCTGATTGAGAACAGGACAGACGAGCATTCTCCCAGTTTTTCTATGGAGCATTACAACATAGAATATCATTGTTCCAGGATAATTCACACTGAGGGTGCTGGGAGAGCATTCAGTTTGTTTAACAGCTCATAATTAAGGGTTTGTGAGGAAAACCATGAGACAAAGGCGCAGAGATTCAGTATGTGTCATGTGATAAACAAATATTTATGAGTCTCACAATAAGATATGATGCCTACTAAAAGATATAAAGAAAAATCAGAACTACAAACTTGGCTGAAAACGTTTTGGCAGGCACCAACTGTTTTAAATAAATAAATAAAAAACGACAATAAAGGCAACAATGGCTGGATTATATTATGTTGAGTCAAAAAGTTTAAAAAAATTAGCTCTTGTTAAAATATTTTATTCCAACATTAGTAATTTGACTGAGCTTTCAGCGAGGATAGTGTTCGTTTCAGTGAATGTCAATGTAATAAACGAGGCAGGGTGTTACAGATTACTCATCAATCTGTCAGACATGCCAAAATGTCATGTGTAATGTCTTTTCAGGCCACTGCTAAACAAAAAACTGTTGACTTTTTATAGAAAGCAGATCCACTCTTCCCCTACAATCAAACCAGCTGTCGTGGAAGAAAACAGATTCCCAAAATGTCTAAAAAAAAACAACAACAAAAAACACCAACTACACCTCTTAAATGAAAATGTAACACACAGTCAGGTGAAAGCAGCAGGCCCTCATGTTGCCGTCATTTCCTCTCAGTTTTCTTCAGCACATATAACTCAGGTAACACATGTACCCAGTAATTTACAGTCATTTCAATTCTCACAGCTGTTTAGAATAAAGGTTTTTGTTTGTCCATCCATGCAAATCATCTTACAGTCAACAGAGCAAAAACATGTCCTGCGTCAGAACAAAATCCATCCTTGTTTAACTGTATTTCTACCAGTTGTCAGAAACTTCAGTTCATGTCATAATGAGCTTTCACACCTCAGTCTGTGACTGTCGTCAGCTAAAGTTCTGTCTGACCCTTCTGTCCGTCTTGTCTCAGTCTGGTTCTGCCTCATTTTCCTTTTCACAGTCACTCATCATGTCAGTACACACACACGTACACACTTTTAAACTAAATATTTCCTCATAAGGACTGTGGAAGTTGTTGGGGGACCAGCAGTTGTTTGGGTTTATTACCTGCCCATCATTTGACTCATTCATTCAACATTTATTTACACAGGTTAGTCTCAGTGAGCCACAAGGACTCATTTACAAAAGAGACCTGTTCCAGAAGAGAGACCTGTTTCAGCTCTGATATATCTCAAGGGACGAGGTACAGTAAATTGTAAATGAACTGTACTTATCTTTCTATCTGATTAAGATACTCAAAGTTCTTTACAACACAGTCTATACCTCATTTACCCATTCATACAACACTCTATTATAGCTGTACAAAGCTAATTGAACAAATCATTCTAAAGAGACTCATCAGTGTTTTAGATCATTCATAGACTGATGGGACACACATCAGAGGCAATGAGGGGTTCAGTAACCGTGTTTCCATCTATTTTCAATTTGAATTTTGAGCGAATTTTTGAAGTTTTGCAAAAATGTAAATAAAAATTAATGCGAATCAGAAGTGTTTCCACCAACTGGCTTGAAGCGAATCCACCAGGCCACGCAAAGCGGCATTACGTCAGAAGTCAGCGTCATTACGTCAGCGTTACGCATGTCTACAGTAAACAGGAAGTAGCAGTTGAAAACAGGACCCGACCACACATCTCGGCAAAATGGAGAGAATATTTCAGGAATGTGTTGCTATCGGGCAAGTTGTATTTATTCTGTCATGCCAACTAGTTTTAGCGATGTTACATGTTGTCCGGAGACGAAGTCACGTGACGTAAATGTTCGCTACGTCAGAACTGAGTCGGCAAATCTGTTTCCATCTCTCGTTTTGCGCATCGGCTCTGATTCGAAAAACCCAAAAACCACCTCAAGCGAGCGTATCAACTTTTTTGCGAATTAGAGGAAGTTAATTCGAATTGTGCCGTTTCCATTCACCTTTTCTGATGCGATACTTCAAAATGCGCATCAAGAAACCTTGATGGAAACACGGCTAGTGTCTTGTCCAGGGACACTTCGGCATGTGACTGCTAGTGGATTCGAACCCCCAACTCTTGCATTGGAGGACAACTGCTCTAACCATTTAGCCACAGCCGCCCTATGTAGTCCCTCGCTACTTTGCGGTTTGACTTTTGCTGTTTTTCTAAGTAAGATTGAACACGAGAAAAATATTGTACTATACAGAACCCATGACTGTCAACTTTAATATTACTCATATGATAGGGACAGTACGGGATACTGAACAGTAAAAAGTTAACAAAAAATACTTCAGATAGGCACTGCCATGTTGTAGTTTTCTCTCTATAAGCCTACACTGTACACTGCAATGTACCCGGTCATAATGACTACATTTCCTAGAAGCCAACAATGCCCCGCCCAGAAGCCCTTTTGCCCTCTGTGGAAATACTAGAGGGAAAGTTTTGATCTGATCTGAAAAATTTGGTGCTTAATCAAAGTGACATTGGCGCCCAGTGGGTACAGAGAGCCGCATGGAACCAAACGGGAACTGGAACTGGACCGCCAGTCTCATTGGTCAATCTAAGAGCTGCTTGCTCTTCCTCGAGGTCCTCAAAGTCCTCGAGGACTTCAGAATGGGGAGGCACCGCATGTAGGTCTGGTGTTCTCTCCAGAGCCCACTGGGACTTCCCCCATCCAGATTTGGACTCAGTCGGACCACCGTCTGGTCCCGTGCCATCCGAAAGTTCTGGCTCCCTCCAAACTGTTTTGGTGCTCAAAGGCTGCACAGAACCGGACCAGAACCGGAGCAGAACCGGCAGAACAAGGTCTGCTAGACCGGACCCAAGGCGCTGTTTCTGCAGAGCTGGTGAGTAAAATTTGGCAGTACTGTAGAGTACATGTATGTATGTTGTTAAAATTACATAGGCTTGAGCTATAAACATTGCAAGAGTCTGGGAAGGGTTTCTAAAGCCTTATACATGTATGTATGTATATATATATATA
>JBBPBX010018765.1:26665-45215 GCA_038048925.1 Garcialebias charrua
TAGAGCCGCTGCTTCTCCACATCGAGAGGAGCCAGTTGAGGTGGCTCGGGCATCTGGTTAGGATGCCTCCTGGACGCCTCCCTGGGGAGGTGTTCCGGGCATGTCCCACCGGGAGGAGACCCAGAGGAAGACCCAGGACACGCTGGAGGGACTATGTTTCTCGGCTGGCCTGGGAACGCCTTGGGATTCCCCCAGAGGAGCTGCTCCATGTGGCTGGGGAGAGGGAAGTCTGGGCCTCCCTACTTAGGCTGCTACCCCCGCGACCCGACCCCGGATAAGCGGGCGAAAATGGATGGATGGATGGATAGATAGATATGTAACCTATAAGTGATTTGTAGACTTCTGTGATGACTGACTCGTGTACAGTATATGGAAGATGTACTCACAGGATTCTGTCAGATAGGACTGAGGGGATTTAGTTTTTATGTTTCAGTCATCTGACTTTTTAAATATGGCTTCTAAAATAAAAAGGTAATGATTTATTTTATTTTTAAACATAGTAATAAATAAGATAAGATAAAAGATAAGATAGAACTTTATTCATTGTTGTGCCAGAGTTTCAGTACAAAGGAACATACACAAGAATCACACAAGATATAAAAAATAACAAAAAATATAAAAATACCAAAATGTATGTTCTAAACGGGTCAGGTGCAGACAGAAACATTATTAAGAGTTTATTTATTGATTTAAATAAGTAGCTATTTAGCATTGTGATAGATGGTAACTCAAACTAATGAAATCACAGAGCAATGGGTATTGAGTCCTAAATTTGTTACGGTTGTGCTGTGTGTCACATGTTGAGCACTGAAGAATGAGACGAACGTGTGGACATTTGTTAGAGTTCCAACAATGCAATATTTTTCTGATAGCACATTAAATGTGTAAAACAGGGCTGCCAACTAACGATTTCTGTGTTGACATCAATACCAAATGCCTGTGAACGTGTTTTAAGCACTCTTCATGGGTGAATATCATAAATAAAACTGGCAAAAAAATATCTGCTGACAAGCAGAAAACAAGTGGTCACCATCAAGCTGCATGCTCACAAACAGATGATATATTGTAGAACTATACTCTTCATATTTACACATGGGTTCATATGCTGCACTAAATATGGGAAATCTGTCTGAGCAAACACTGCAGTGAGTCTGGTCTGATTGATATGAACACCTACTATATTCCAACATTTGGGTTCTCACTCTCAAAACTCTTTAAAAATGTGCAAGGAGCAGAGCATGTGTGAATAAAGCTTTAAATTACGGAGCACCTGCCTCACTGACCATCTCCACTCGCTGTTAATCAATAGTCATCTTTGTTTCAAGATGTTTTTGAGTCTACCTCCTCTCTGTGTACATGTATGTGCAATAGTCTGAAATGGGGACTTTTTACAAGAACTGGGTAATAGGCTTTAAATTACTTTCCTTTTACAACAAAACACTGAATGAAGAGAAAGCCCAACAGACCATCACTGTATATTACATAAAAACATACTATTAGCTGATATTTTTCTGTGTACAGTGATATTATAGATCCATACTCTTTTTTTTTTTTTGCCTGGATGTTTTACTGTTGATGCATCCGCAGTGAATAATTTAACACTTTAGGATTGATTATTAGGGAAAGACAGTTGTGATATCGGTTTATCATGACAAAGTACAATAATGACAAGAAAAGCGAGAGAAACGCTGATGGAATGGAGGATACATCATTCCAGTGCACAAACATCAAACATACAAACAGATACTGACCCAGATTCTGCAGAGTCATCAAAGCAGCTGCCAGAAACACACACACACACACACACACACACATAAAGCTGGTATTTTTAAATCTTACCCTCCATAGGCTCCAAAAGTGAAACTCCTCTTCCTCTGCGGCATGCTGGCTGGCTGACAGACAGCAGTGAGCCCGTCCACACTGCTGAGTGCAGCCAGCACTTGTTTCACTTACGCTGACTGAGCGTGTTTGTGTGTGTGAGTCTGTGTGTGTGTGTGTGTGTGTGTTTGCTACCCAGCTTCCACTCCCCGAGCCTGACATGCCCTGCCTCTTCCCTGCTCACACGCCTCCTCCACCAGCATGGAAGAAACAGCAAGAAGATGGGGGAGACAACGGGGAGGGGGGCTGCTGACCATGCCAGTCTCCAGGGAACCAGAGAGGATTGACAGGCGCTTTCTGCTACGCATCAAGATCACAGAAAGCACCGTCTCAAGTACTCTTTAATAACTTTAATTTGAGATAACATACCACTGATGCAAGTGAGATGAGTCACATGGAAATACATCCTAACGCTGCCAGAGTGTCTTATAAAAAGATCTGAAGCTCTCGACCTTGACCTCTCTAAATGGCTTTAAGAATCTGTTGGAATCCTGGCAAAAACCAATGCAGACGTGTTCCTGTTTTTGATTTTCTACATCTGCCTTATAATCTGTCTGTTTTGCTACTTTGACATCTTTGTTTTAACTTGTTAAATAAAAATCTGTATTTCTCTCTTATGATTGTCTATTGTTGATTGTCAAAGGAAAATCTACTGTTGCTGTTGTCATCATTCTTTGTTTGTAACCAGGTCTCTCTTGTAAATGAGTCCTCGAGGCTCAATGGGATTAACCTGCCTAAATAAAGGTTGAATGAATGAAACATATATTTTAGACCGTGTAGGTTTGTTTGTATTAAGACCAGTAAGATTAATACTTCCTTCAGCTGGTCAAGCGAGCTGGGGGCACTGGTTCCTCACCAATGTCCCAATCACAGAGTGAGCAGCTCCACTCCTTACTATAACTTCTCAATCTACTCAATCATTCGCCTCCTATTGGGATGTAACCATCTGGTAGTAGGAACAAAGAGGAACGTTAAATGCAGCACTGCGTTATGCCTGAGTTGCTTTTACCCAAACAGCACTGATTAAATGGAATGTGCACATGGAGACTCTCCTCTAGTCTGATCAACTCGAGACATTAACGCTGCCTTGGGCTTTGGATGAAGACAGACTGCAGTCTGAAGGATCAGACACCTGACAGAAGCTCTCCTCTGAAGCATCTGCATCATGGGGTGTCTATGAGTGCACACCTATTTCTCCAGCTCCCCGAGCGCTTTCTATGGCTGCTCACTGCACCACCTGCAGGTGGTTGGGTTAAATGCAGAGACGAATTTCGTCTGTGTATGGGAAACATACGCAGATGACAAGATTAGACAATTATTATTATTATTATTATTATTATCATGTTGAGTGAAACCGGACTCCTGTTCTGACAAACATTAGTTTTTAAAGGGAAAAGTCGTGTTTTTGGTTGGCTCGTTTGGCCTCAAATTATGAAATGATAAAACCATCCTCAATTCCAGACTTTAATCTCTCAGTGATGATGTCTCCATCACATTAGAGTAAACAGAGCAGCACTTAATTCATCAATGGGCTTACAAAACCAGCACAATCAAGCAGATAGACCATTAAATCATCTCTCTACGATTAAATCAGCTCTTTTCTCTTTGAAAATAAAAACATCCTGTTTCTTGGCTGACTGTGTTGGTGATGTACTCCACCTTGTGGTAATTGAACAGGACAGACTGTTGGCTCGCGGAGACGTGACTGATGGTCTGATGGTGATCATTGATTGGATTAGAACTGGTTTTCAGCCAACAAAAAGGCTCAAGTGATGGTAGGTCGTCAGCAAAATCGTGGTGACACTATAGATTAATGTAGGATCAGATCTGATTTTGTATACATGTATTTATCTGCTTTAACAAACAGTTCATGTTAATTATTACATGCCTATTACTATGAATCAGTTATATAACCAATATGAGCATTAGGTTTGTACAGACTAAAAATTATTTATACGAAGTATTTTCTTATGAGCCAAATTATTTTATCTTTGATATTAATATATTATTAAAGAAGGCAGCACGGTGGCGCAACTGGTAGAGCTGCTGCCTCTCAGCGAGCAGGTCCCTGGTTCAAATCCCGGTCCAGGGCCCTTTCTGGGTGGAGTTTGCATGTTCTCTCCGTGCATGCGTGGGTTTTCTCCAGGTACTCCAGTTTCCTCCCACAGACCAAAAACATGCATGTTAGGCTGATTGGTAACTCTAAATTGTCCCTAGGTGTGAGTGAGAGAATGAATGGTTGTTTGTCTCTATGTGGCCCTGTGATGGACTTGCGACCCGTCCAGGGTGTACCCCGCCCCTCGCACAGTGATTGCTGGACATGGGCACCGGCGACCCCCATGACCCAAAAATGGAAGAAGCGGGTAAAAGATAATAGATGGATGGATGGATGGATGGATATTATTAAAGATGTGAAGGAAAAAAGACATGCAAGTTATATTTACTCACATTTTTATCCTTTTATTGACTAAATGCTGCCTTGATGTTAATTTAATGTTAGGCTGATGTTGTTACCTAATAAAGAACAAACAAAATGTTCTGTATCAGAGTCAGAGTCAGAGAATCTTTATTGTCATTTGCACCGCATGTGGTACATGTGATGAAAACGAGATTATGTACACAGGGTCCCAGTTACATCCAACAACAAATGCAAGAGAAAAACAGTAATAACATCTAGGATTAACTAAGAAAAACATCAACTAGTAATACACTAAGCCCTAATGTAGTAGAAAAACATCATTATAAACAGCAGCACGAACATGAGTCTGTATGAGCAGATGGTCACAGATGAACACAGCAACAAGAAAACAGATCAGCATCAGCATGATGTGATATTTTGCAGTGATTATTCTTATTATTTATTTATTCATGAGTCTAACAGCCTCAGGGTAGAAGCTGTTCCTCAGTCTAGTGGTTCTACATTTGATGCTCCTCAACCTCCGTCCTGAGGGGAGTGGGGCAAAGAGTGTGTGCTGGGTGAGTGGGGTCTTTCATGATGCAGGTGGCTCTTTTCCTGCATCTGGAGGTGTAAATGTCTGTGATGGTGGGGAGACTGACTCCAACAGACTTCTGTGCAGCCTTCACCACTCTCTGCAGAGCTTTTCTTTCTGCAGCTGTGCAGCCTCCATGCCACACATTGATGCTGGAGCACAGGATGCTCTCCACTGCACACCTGTAGAAGGAGGTGAGGACTGGGCTACTCAGACCAGCTCGTCTCAGCCGTCTGAGGAAGTAGAGTGTATGTTTTGTTCTGTGCACGTTTTGCAACAAAGCCTTCATGCAGATCATAAATTGTAGTCAAAATGTGAGTCAGTTTAATTTCACCAAGTGGTTTGGGAAAAGATGTTTTAATTCCTTAATTTTGACATTTTTGGTGCCACATGTAAGAGTTGAGCTCAAGAATGAAACTTGAAACCAAACTAAATATACTGGTAAGATCCACAGTCTATTTACTTCATGATTCATATAAATTGTTGTGAAAATGAGCAGTAACAAAGAGATCTGCAACAGATCTGGTCAAAAAGAGAAGCTCATATTTCACACACAAAAAATATCCATTTGAAATGAAAATCTACAGGAGCCAGATGTTCTGCTGCCAGCATCTGTCAACCATTTATGGAATTACACTTTACTGTGAATATTGGCATTCATCTTTCATATTCAAATTTTCTACAGATCACAGTAAATTGTCTTGTTATGTTAACACACGAAAAACTTTTCTATGATTCCAGTCACAAAAATCAAGTCTTCTTTAATATTGCATGGTATTCAGGTTGAAAATTACCGGTACTGTATATTGCTTTATTTCTAAAAGTGATAAAAATGAAATTCCACCTCAGGAAGTGGCTTCCTGACTTAGTACTTTAAATACATTGTATTTATAGATGTTCAGTTGTCTGTATTTAAAAAAAAAAAAAAAAAGGGAAACTTGAAATAAAACTTGAAAAGAGGCTGAAATTTAGCTGAAATAACAGTGGAAATTGTTCGACCCTGGCTACAACAGGTACTCGTTCCAAAAAACATTAAAGGAGAGTACCAGGGTATCAGTTTGTCTTTATTTTTATACCGGTAGTTTATCTTCTTGTGACCCATGTTTTGTATTTTCGAGAGTTCTAGTTATTTAATTGTCATACTGAACCATGTTTCCTGTTCTAGTTTGTTTTTATTTTTATTTTGCAGGTTTACTTGTTGTTTTTGCCCTTCTATTTTTTTTATTTTTTTTTATTATTTTACCTGAGTACAGTATTTAGATATCCTGCTTCACAGGTACTGTCAGATGCTCCTTTCATAATTTATATCCCTGCTGCCACCGGTGGGCCTCCATTTTGGTCCTTCACCCACCATCACCACTGCAATGACCTTTTTGCTCTAGCCCTGTTTGAAAAACAAAAAGTCACAAATCTGGGAGTGATCTTTATTTATTTTTTTTATTTTTTATCATGGATCCTTCCATTAAACTCAACAGTCATGTAAACAGTATCGTTAAATCCTGTTTTTTCCAGCTGAGGCAACCGTCTAAACTGAAGCCCATATTATCCAAAAATAACCTGGAGACAGTAATTCACGCATTTATTACATCTAGGATTACTGCAATTCACTCCTGTTTGGTATTCAGGCCACAGCTCGATTACAACTGGNTATATACATATACATATATATATATATATACATATATATATATATATATATATATATATACATATACATATATATACATATATATATATACATATACATATATATACATACACCAGAATACACGTCATCGGCCCAGCTCTTCTTGAAGGTGCGTCTAACGTTACCTGCCCACTTAGCAGTAATTGAATGGACCAACTCCCCTCTCGCCATTGGTTACTTTCAAACGAACAAATAAAATTAAAAAAACAACGTGAATGTAACGTAACGTAATGCATTATAGAAATGTAGCATACTGTAGTAGAAAGTACAGATACTTAATGTAAAATGCAGTGGAGTAAAAGTCAAAAGTACCCACGTTTAAATATGCTTAAGTAAAGTACAGATACATGAAAAATGTACTTAAGTACAGTAACAAATACTACTGTTTACATTCACTGTTTACATTTATTACTACTGTTTACATTTATTACTACTGTTTACATTTACACTACTTTTATATCTACACTACTGCTGATACATATACAGTATTCTCTGACTAGCCTTATTTAAGGATGCCCAATGTGCCTTATGTGCCTTACTGCATATGCCACTTTGCCTCTATACCAACATCAACTACCTCATACATATACTGTGTACATTAACTCATATGCTGCTTTGCCACTCTTTGCAAATGTCAATGCTAGAACCTTCAGTTTATTTTATAGATATACTTTTTATACTTTTTATACTACTATGCAAAAACTCAGGACAGTATTACACTTTTATTATTTCATTTTACACTGCACGGGCAGCCGTGGTGTAGTGGTAATGGCAGTCGTCTCCCGATCGGAAAGTTGGCGGTTCGACTCCCGGGACCCGCACCATGTGTCGTTGTGTCCTTGGGCAAGACACTTAACCCTGAGTTGCTCCCGGTAGGACTGGAAAGCACCTTGCATGGTAGTCTGCCGCCACCGGTTTATGAATGTGTGTAGCATTCAATATATGTGTAGCACTTTGAGATTTTCAGTAATGAAAAGTGCGTTATAAATTGAATTAATTATTATTATTATTATTACTATTCTGTTGCCTTCAACACCCGCTGATTGGTGTTTGATCGTTTTATTTTGATCTGCAGTGTTTTTATGTTTTTCGTGTTGTACTTCATTGTCTGTGGTGCCTGTTGCTTGTTTGTTTGTTCAGCACTTTGGTGTGGACTTGTTCCTGTTTAAAGTGCTTTTTTAAATAAAATGGTATGGTATGGTATAGTATTACACTTTTATTATTTCATTTTATGCTTATGTTCATTAAATGTTTAGTGTTTTAGTGTTGGTGTAAATTTTCATACTTTTATACTACTATGCAAAAACTCAGGACAGTGTTACACTTTTACTATTTTATGCTTATGTTTATTAAATGTTTCAGTGTTTTAGTGTTTAAATGGTTACTGTTGCACCGAGGGACTGAGAGAAACGCAATTTCAATCCTGTGTATGTCCTGTACATATTGCAGTTCTGACAATAAAGTTGACTTTGACTTTGAAGTACTTTGTACTTGGTTACATTCCACCACTGCAACAGAGATTAGTTCTGAGCAGGCAGTCAATCAAACAGCTAGTTTGAACAAAGTGGATCACTGTGGTCTTAAACCAACTCCAATCTCAAAAGTTTCAGTCATTCATGTGAACTTATATTAAAAATATTTACCTCATCTTGTTATTGCCTAATTTAAATCTATGATTATTTACACAAGGACTGTGTTGGTTCACAGTCTGGCACCAAATAATGTTCCATGTCAAACACATGTTGCGGTATAGAATAGAACAGTTAAATAAACTAGTTGACACAAAAGTAATGCAAAGAAAAACTTAAATCTTACAAGTTAATGCTGTCAGGATCTGAGTTTTTTGTTAGTTTGTTTAGTTATATTACTTGTGTTTTCATTTTACCAGCCCGTGTACTTTCTTGTACGGTTTACTACATTTCCTCAATCATTTTGTTACACCTGTTCATGGTTCAATTTATTCACATCCTCAGCCTCTCTTCCCATCAGCCCCAGTTCATATCATACTTCTGTTTCACTTCGCCCACCTGTTAAACATTAATGGCCATGTCCAGTCCTTCCCAGACATCTTTGTATTCCTTGTGTTCAGCCATGGTTTTCTATTCTTTTATTTTTAATTATTTATTTTGAACATTTTGGTTTTTGATTCCTCATCAGCATTTTGTTTAGTTAAAATAAATACTTGGTTATCTTATTTTTATTAATATAATATAATATTAATATAATATTAATCTTTTTATCACCTGCATTTCTTCAAGAAATGCCTAACTTTTAATACTTTTATATAATTATTTTGTAATAAAGGCTGCTGCTAATCCTCCAGCTGTCCTCTACACATTTGTCTGTGTGGGTGCTTCATCTGGGCATGTCCCAGAAATGCTCGACCCACCCTAAACTGAAGACAAACAGGACGGGTAGGGTAAATGGAGGGAAGACATGGAGTGGCAAGAAGAAGGGAGAATGTGGGTCAGCGCAGTTAAAAGCCCTCTCACATGTTCCAGTCAGCTGGAATCTAGCCTCCAGTCCAAACTAGAATGTTACGTAAGAAGGTTATTGATCCATGTTGGAAAACAGAGCACTGGTCGGGGCTGAGGCTGCTCTCTGCTCTGTCTGCTGCAATAATGTCATATACTGTAGTGTTGCAGGCTTGTCAGAATACTGCTGGAGGTGACCTGACCAACACAAACTGAACCAAGCGAGCTGGAGCTTTTAAACTAAAATGACACAAAGATTTTTTTTTCATCATGATTTTAATATTTAACTTGCTGGTGTAAAAAAAAAGGCAAGCCCCAGCACTTTGAAACAGGGAAATAGAAAGTGCCTGAGAGCGGCCTGTCAGCTCTAATAGCTCCCACTTGTCACAAACACGTCTTAGTATCCCAGTCGAAGTGACGTCACCACTTTAAGCAGCCAGCCGCCATTCTACCAAGCTGTCTACTTCTATCAGCTTCAACACGTCTGTCCTTGGTTTTGTTTTTATCGCCACCATGAAAGGCAGACAATCGCGTAATTGTCTGTCTGTGGATTTTTTATATTTTTTTTTTTTGCATGTCTGATAGCAAAATATATCTTGAAACAGTGGATGTATCTTAAATTTCTCAAAATGTTTTCAGTGGATGTACATCAATGGGTGCCACCTTAGCAAATGTAGAAATGGCTATAAGTTGCTCAGTTTTGCAGATATTGAGCTCAAATCTTGTGTGGTTGTAGTTGAGTCATCCTCATCGCTTACTTCAAGTACTCAATAGATCACCTAAAATGTTGCTTAAATCTTTGGGATACAAGACAGCATGTGCAATACGTTCCTCCAAGTATTACCGGTACCTGTAAGTTAATTTTTTACTTATGTGTCAATAAAAGCAAAATAGCTTTACTTCTCACCATCGTTGGCTGTTCTAAGGAAGAGGTAAATGAATGGGTTTGGAAAGAATAGAGTCTGGATCAGACTGTCTGAGGATAATGTGTTCCTTTTCCACCTGCAAGGCTAATCATATCAGTAAGTAGGCCTTGGCCCTGAATGTGGCAACCAAGATAAACCTTTTGGAAATGTTGCTCTCTCAGAGGTACAGCTGCACATTGCTGTGGCCTCCTCATCCTCGCATGCTCTAAGATCAGAGTTTCCTGTCTGCTGAGGGAAATCATGAGTAGAAGGATGATATAAAAAGTATCACATTTATACTTAAAATTTTTTTTTTATTACAACCACAGTTCAAGCGTGAATGAGGTCAGCTGTGGCGGCACATAAAAACACCCCCTGTGTGTTGTTTCCTGGTTCCAGTTACCGTACATGAGTGAATGAAAGAGGGTGACGTCACAGTCACAGTGAGCTTACGAAACAGCTGGATCACATGAATCAATGAGGAAACAGCTGATTCTGTTCTTTGGCTGTGAAGATAGAAAGCGATACTTCATAGAGTTCAGGGTTTAAGTAAGAACGTTTCCTGGAACAAACACGTTGAACGTGGAGAGGGCAGCAGTCACAGTTCACTGACTGCAGAAGCATACAATGAGCACTTTGGACTAATATCTAATCTACTTCATGCAAAAAAAGAAAAAAAATCCTTATCTGTAGTACCGGTAGTTGTACATGGAGACCATTTAGTAAATATGAGGAAGTGACTTGAGGCATTTCATTTCAAAATGTTAATCTTTTTTGGAGCTTTAAGTGTTTTTACACACCTGCACAAATAAAATTACTTGTTGAGATTCTCACAGCTGCCCTACATCCAAAAAAATAACCAGAGTTAAAGTTTTGATCGATGTCTTTAAGGAAATGGTTCAAGTAAACAGTATAACTTGTCGTAGACAGCTCTTAGAATGACCTGAGTTTGGAGTATAATCCTAGTCAATTCTTGTCATAAAAAAGAACAGTCTCCCACCTGGGCAGCCACCTCCACATTTAGGAGAGGGTCCACTGCTGCTGGGAAGAGAGGCGGGGGTGTGGGAGACTGTCGTCGGTGTACCAGCGCTCCAGCATTGGGCCGATTTCGGGCCGCGGATCTACGTTCCAGTTTAAGGCCGATTCGGGCCGCGGATCCTGGAGTACTCTTGGAACGAGAGGTGGCGGTGTGAGAGGCAGTCGTCTGCGGACCTGAGCTCCAGCTTCGGGACGATTTCGAGCTGCGGATCTGCGTTCCGGCTTTGGAACAATTTTGGGCCACAAATCCTGGGACAATCGGGGGCTGAGGGTTTTCATCTCCGGATTGGAGGTGCGACGGGGACCGGGCTACAGTGGAGTTAGAGGGCTAGTAGGCTCTGCACAACTGACACCGGCTAACGGCTAACGGAGTACGAGGGCTGGTGGGCTCTGCACAACTGACACCGGCTAACAGCTAACGGAGTACGAGGGCTGGTGGGCTCTGTGCAACTGACACCGGCTAACGGCTAACGGAGAACGAGGGCTGGTGGGCTCTGTGCAACTGACACCGGCTAACGGTTCGAAGTTCAAAGTTCAAGACTTGAAAAATCAAGACCATTGAGGCAGCAATCGTGAGTAATGGCAAAATCAAAAACAAAAAAACATGATCTGTTGGAAACTAATTCAGATGACATGGAGGAGATTAAAAAATCTCTGAACTTTATGAGTACTGAAATTGTGAATTTGTCAGCCCAACAGAAACTTTTGCTGGAAGAAGTAAAACAATTAAGAGTACAATTAAATACGAAGGATAAAAAAATTAAGGAACTTGAACATAGGGTGGATGAATTGGAACAAAATTCTAGGCAAGACAACTTAGTCATATCTGGTCTTGCGATAAAAACTTCGTATTCAAAGGCCACTTCTGGCAAAGGTATTGCTGAAGATGCATCTCCACAGGAGCAGAGGTCTCTGGAAGAACAAGTGGTGACTTTTCTCCATGACAAGGAAATAGACATTAAGTATGAAGACATTTCTCTATGTCATACCTTGCCCAGCAATGCTGATAGATCTAAACCGGTTATTGTGGTAAGATTCATTAGTAGGAAATCTAAAAACGCCGTAATCATGCAAGCAAAAAAACTTAAGGGAACTAATGTGTATATAAACGAACATTTAACCAAAAAAAATGGTCTAATTGCACGCGAAGCAAGGTTGTTACGTAAAAAGAAAAAGATAGTCTCAACGTGGACAAAAAATGGAAAGATATGGATTAGAGTACAGGAAGGAGAGCAAGCGAAATTGATACATGATGTGAAGGACTTGGAAAAATTTGGATAAGTTTTAATGACGTCTAATTGTGACCTATGATTCACTTATAGGGACAACAAAGAAAAATCGGTCAAATGGAAAACACACGGATTATTCATGATGAATGATGATATGGAATTAAAAATATATAATGTTGATGAAGAGTTAAATAGTAGTCTTTTTCCAACTAAAAAAGACAGTAAATATTATAATGAAGAACAGTTTAAGGATGTTAACATGACAGATGAAGATCTTTCTATTATTCACTTGAACTGTAGAAGTTTAAATGCAAATATAGATAACATGCTAAACCATCTCCAAAACATAAAAAACACTTTTAAAATAATAGCACTATCTGAGACATGGCTTAATGACGAAAATATAAATACCATACATATTGAAGGATATAATTTTCATTATATGAACAGAAAAAATAAAAAAGGAGGAGGAGTGGCTTTATTTATAAATAAGGATATAAGATGTAAGTTCAATAAAGAAATGTCAATGGTCGTTGATAATATGATGGAAATGATCACAGTGGAAATAATAAACAAAAATGGAAAAAATAAAATAATAAGTTGTGTTTATCGATCACCATGTTCAAAGATAGAGACATTTACTGATAAAATATTAGAGTTATTAATTAAAAGCAGAAATAAAAAAGTTTTCTTATGTGGAGATTTCAATATTGATTTAAACATGACAGATTCGAATAATATTAGTATATTTATGAACTCAATGACTAGTTTAAATTTATATCCATTAATATCAAATCCGACAAGAATAACATCTCAAAGTGCTACATTAATTGACAATATATTTACTAACATAACAGATGGCGAGGTGATAAGTGGTATAATGATGATGGATATCAGTGATCATTTACCTATCTTCTCAATTTATAAAAGTGATGAAAGCATACCAAATAAAACAAAAAAAAATAAATACAATAATAAACACATCAAAAAAGCATTGGATAAATTCAAAGAAGATTTAGATGTACAAAAATGGGATGAAGTATATGTTGATGATGTAAACAAATCTTATGATGAATTTATGAGGATCCTTGAAGTTTTATTCAAAAAACATTGTGTTCAAAAAATATACACAAAGGATAAAAAAGTTGATCATCCTTGGATGACAAGTGGATTGTAGAATGCATGTAGAAAAAAGAATCATCTTTATACATGTTTCTTGAAATCCAGAACATCAGATGCTGAAGAAAAATACAAAAAGTACAAAAATAAATTGGTAGGGATTATTAGGAAACAGAAACCGGAATATTATAGTCAACTATTACATAAATGATATCATTCTGATATCATTATTGATTTTACCTGATTTTATCACTTGTTTTATTTTTTTTTTATTTTTTATTTTTTTAAGCAAGCCTAATCTGCATCCACACGATTTTATCTTTGATCGTAGTCGATATTATTATTGATTTTATTTGATTTTATCACTTGTTTTATTTTGATCTTTGCTTTGTTACACTTTGTAGCACTTTGAGATTTTTATTAATGAAAAGTGCATTATAAATTGAATTCATTATTATTATTATTATTATTATTAAATGCAGTGGAGATATGAGGGCAACATGGCGAGTAATCAACAATGTATTAAGCAAACATAAGGGTAATATGGGATTGCCACAACATTTTATACAAAACAATGTGGAAATTTATGATGATACAGAAATTGTAAATGGATTTAATAATTACTTTGCAAATGTGGGATCAAATCTTGCAAAGTCAATTCCTAAAGTGGATAAAAATGTGAATTATTTGATCAGCGGTTGTGCAAATAGTATGTTTCTGATTGGAACTAGCAAGGAAGAAATAATGAAGGTAGTGGGACAATTTGCGGATAAAAGATCCAAAGATTGTGAAGGAATGGATATGAAGGTTGTGAAAGAGATAATAAGTTACGTTATAGAGCCATTTACATATATCTGTAATCTATCATTTTCTAAAGGCATATTCCCTGAACGAATGAAAATTGCTAAGGTGATTCCAATTTTTAAAAATGGTGAGAAATGTTTATTCAATAATTATAGACCTGTATCGCTGTTGCCACAGTTCTCCAAAATTCTTGAGAAATTATTTGTGTCCAGACTGGACAATTTTATTGGTAAACATAATATCTTGAGTAGTGATCAGTATGGGTTCAGATCGAATAATTCAACATGCCTGGCTCTTATGGACTTGATGGAACAGGTTACTACAGCGATAGATGAGAAGAAATATTGTGTTAGTCTATTTGTTGATTTAAAAAAGGCTTTTGACACCATTGATCATACTATTTTGATTGAAAAATTGAAACAATATGGTATTAGAGGTCAAGCCATACAGTGGATATCTAGTTACTTAAAAGATAGAAAACAGTTTGTACAGATCGAAGATATTAGATCTCATCTATCCAATGTGTCATGTGGAGTACCGCAGGGTTCAGTTCTTGGGCCTAAGCTGTTCATATTGTATGTAAACGATTTAGTTAAGGTGTCTAGTATCCTTAAGTGTGTTTTATTTGCAGACAATACTACTTTCCTTTGTTCTGGTAAAGACCTGAATCATATGTTCGAATTAATGAGGTTAGAGTTTGCAAAAATTCAAACTTGGTTTAAATTAAATAAATTATCATTGAACATTGAAAAAACTAACTATATGATATTTAGTAAAAAAAAAGCCAACTGTAGATTTTCTATTCAAAATTGATGATGTGGAGATACGTAGAGTGAGTGAAGTAAAGTTCTTGGGAGTGATTATTGATGATAAATTGACATGGAAAAAACATATCAATGTTGTAAGAACTAAAATCTCTAAATCTATGGCAGTGCTGTATAAAGTACGGGAATTTTTGACTGACAAGGCATTGTGTTTGCTGTACAATACGATTGTTGTGCCACATCTGATTTATTGTGTTGGTATCTGGGGTACAGCTTGTAAAACAACAACCAAGCCTATTTTTATTTTACAAAAAAGAGTAATAAGAGTGATCTCAAGAAAGCATTATCGTCATCCTTCAAGTATTTTGTTTTATCAACTGAAAATTCTTAAGTTTTTTGATTTGGTGGATTACAATGTTCTATTGCTGATGTACAGGGCTCAGAATCAAAATTTACCGTCAAACATACAAGTGAATTTTGTTAAAAGAAATAGTTGTTATAATTTAAAGGGAACAGATATTTTTGTAAAGAAGAGGTATAGAACAAGTTTAAAGGGTAGGTCTACGTTAATGAAGGGAATTAGTTTATGGAATAGTTTGGATGATGATGTAAAAAAGGAGAAATCATTAGTTGTATTCAAGAAAAAGATAAAGAATGTTTTGCTGATGAGATATATATAAGTTTTGCTGATATTTAGAAATTATATTGAAAAATTGTGATAATTTTGTGGTTTATTGTATTATGTATTTTTTTGAATTGATTGTTTTGATTTGATATTCATTCATTCATTCAACCTTTATTTAGTCAGGTAAATCTTTTGAACCTCATGGGCTCATTTACGAAAGCGACCTGCTAAAACTAAAGAACAATGAACAGCAGTGATAGAATTTCATTAAACAATAAACAAACAAACAATAAACAATAGAAAACAAAAGAGAGAAAAAAACAAAAGATTTTTTTTTTTTTAACAAAGTATCAAAAAACTAGCAAAACATTATAAGGTAGACGTATAAAATCAAAGACAGGAACAAATCTGCATTGGTTTTTGCCAGGATTCCAACAGATTCTGAAAACCATTTAGAGAAGTCAAGGTCGAGAGCTTCAGATCTTTTTGTAAGATATTCCATGAAGCAGGAGCAGAATAGGAGAAGGCCCTTTTTCCAAGTTCAGTCCTCACTGACGGAACACTGCAGGTAATCATGTCCTGAGAGCGCACACTGTAGCTGCACTCACGCAAAGACATGTAGGAGGAGATGTATGAGGGCAGCAGACCAAGAAGTGATTTAAAGATGAAAATGTACCAGTGGAAGAGTCTGCGTGAGGTTAATGATGTCCAATTAACCAGTGAATACAGGGTGCAGTGGTGGGTACGATAATCACAACCAGTTATGAATCTTAGTGCACCATGATAGACCACATCCAACAATATATTGTTGGATGTGTGATAGATATAGTTAAGAAGGGGCAGAAATGATAAGAATTTATTCTTCTTCTGCTGCCTTTCATTTTATAGTTATTTTATTTAATTGTTTTGAATATGTCTTGTTTTAATTGAAATTAAATGAATGAATAAACAAACAAACAAACAAACAAACATTTATGATTTAATCTACGATGGCTCAGTGATTAGCAGAGGTGGGAAAAGTACTGAAAATTTGTACTCAAATATAAGTACTGTACGTTTACACTGCTTAAATTGTACTCAATTACAAGTAAAAGTGCTGCTGTTATTAAAAAAAATACTTAAGTCAAGTACATAGTACTCTTCTCAAAAGCTACTCGGCGTATTCTAAAAAAGCTAAGTCTGGTCCTCTGGACATTCAAAAAACAAAACAAAACAAAGCAAAAAAAATTGCGGACACGGTGGGGGTTAACGAAGGTTTTGGGTATGTTAGTTAGAGCAAAAGATCTACATTGACACGGACGAATTGTGTCCGCATGAATTCCACCCCACCGCCCTCATGAATCCACTGTAGTTACCATGCCGGGTCATTAGATGGCGCTACAAATTTTGTACGTTCACCTAATGCGCATGCATGTTCCCTTATCAGTCAGTCACTTCGGTGAAACATAAATGCTATGGGAAATTGCACTCCGCGCGATTACCTGAAGGAATACAATCACGTCTTTACGGCAGGGGCGTCAGCGTCACGCCAGAGACCCCGCCCTCGGGGTATTTAAGGCACTGACACCCATCCTACTTCCTCTTATTGCCCTTCACCTCGCTTAAACCTGAACTTCTCTTCGCGGGACTTCTCTGTGCCTCATCGCTCGACCAGAGGTGAGCTTGCTCCCTACACAGGGCGTACAGAGAATTCTTCCTGCGTACTACCGGGCTAGCGAAAGCTAGTCCGGCACATTTTTCCTTAACCCCGAAGTATTTTCTTCTCCTCTTTCCGCAGACTGCTTCGCTCGACGGCGCTAAACTGCGTCACATCGCTACCTCTGCTAATTTCGTAGCAGGCTAGCCAGCGAAAGCGACGCGACGGAGGAGACGTCTCAAAAAAAAAAAAAGGATTTTGGAAGGACTCGCTCATCTTATCTCGGACATGCCTCCGGAGAAAGGAAAGCGAAAGACAAGACTTCCGAAAAAGACTAGCAGGACGGCGAGCCCGACCTCGCGCGCCTGCCCCAGCGGATGCAGGTTTTTCCCTCTCGGCGACGGACACCCATGAGGCCTGTCCTGTCTGCGTGGGAATGTTGCACGCGAAAATGGCGTTGGATGTGCCCGACTCATGCCCACACTGCAGCCAGATGCTGGAGGTGGTGAGGAGGCACCGGGCTGACTTCGTCACAAAAGCCATGGGCGTTGCTACGGCGCCAACAGACCCGGACGCTACTGAGCCTCTCACTCCCATGCCGGAGCTCGAGAGCATGGCTCTGGAGGACAGCACCCAAGGCAAATGGGGCAACAGCCCAGACGTGCTGGCTCCCATCAGGGACTTGACAGTCGACTTCGACACTCGAGGCTTGATGAACGAGGACGAGATCTCGATTTCAGCCTCAGGTGAATTTTCTGAGGATGACGCGACGACATTGAGTACGACGAACAGGGGGGAGACCTCTCTCGCACCCCGGCGCCTGTGCTCCCGGAGACTGACTTTTCGATCCCTGCTCTGTTCGACTTTTGTCGCAGAGCAACGGACGCACTACAGATCCCATGGCCAGAGCCTCCACCTCGTCAACAAGTCACGAGGTTGGCAGGAAGTAATTTTTACTCAAAGCAACAGTCCGCCACAAGGCAAAGAATGCCCATCTTTCCGGATTTCCTCACGGAGCTGACTCGCACCTGGACTCAACCCAGGGCTCCCATGCTGCTGCCGCTCTCGCAGTTCCTCGAGGGGGTCACGTGTTCCAGTCCCCGACTCGTTGTAAACCACTGGGCCGGCAATACACAAATCAAACAAACCTGTGACACATCCGCGCTCCAGGGGGTGCGTGCTGACAAAACCTGGCAACCCACCTTCCGGGCCACCAGCTCCCATTCAATGGATTCCAGTAAGTGACGGGGGGTCACGACAGAAGCCCACAGGCCAAAACCAGTGTCACACGTTCACAAAGGAAGTGGTGATGACATTGCAGCATGTGTAAACACTCAATGCAGAGCAGGAATGGCACCAGGGCCAAATCAGATTCCTCTTCCCTTTAATCAAAGGGACTGG
>JBBPBX010018766.1:0-24687 GCA_038048925.1 Garcialebias charrua
ATCCGAAAAGCTTTATCAATTGAGTTAAGAGACAGCGAGGGGGAGCAGTTATAACAGGACAAGCCATTGACACGCACCAACATATGTAAATTGGAAACTAACACCCCCACATACTTGGGATAACACGTACCTGTGACCCATTCAAAGTTCAGTGTGTGAAAACAGAGCTTACAGAACACACACACACACATCCTACTGTATGTGAAATGCAGTGGTGGGCATATGAACGCTAGAGAGCGCTAAAGCGCTAATCCGCTTACAGTGGACCTAAACTTTTTGTCAGCGTTTTTGTGGTTTGACTAACTTTTATAATTCATAAGCGGATTTGTGCTATTTTTATTTAAAATGCAGTACCGCTAATAACTAATTATCTATCAGTAAAAACCAATAAACTTATTTACAACTTGTTTTACCTTTTTCCCCACCGTAAAGAGCAGAGAGGAGGGAGGGTTGGAGGGGGAGGGAGCAGAGCGGAGAACAGACTCGGATCTACCATGTAGGTAAATGATGCCGTTGCCTGGGGATCCCAATCAGCATGGGGCCCGGCCCCGCCGCGCCCCGGCCAGTCACCTACATCCCTAACATTGATCCTGCTTGTTAATGTACATTTAACATAAAAATAATTATAGTTACGATGAAAACGATCATTAAATACGCAATAAAAAACGGTTGATTTCTTTATCCCCCTACTAAAAATGGACTATTCCATCTTGACATCTTCCGGGTCAGAGGTGAACTCAGGGGCTAATTCTGTGGCTAGCTGTTTGTGCTGGGTACTTGGATTGAGTTAAGAGACAGTAGCCGTGTTTCCATCAAGGTTTCTAGCTGCGCAATTTGAAATAGCGCAGCAGAAAAGCTTAATGGAAACGGCAAATTGCGAGGTTACTTCCTGAATTACGCTAAAAAGTTTATACGCTCGCTTGAGGTGGTTTTTGGGATTTGAGATGCGCTAAACGACAAATGGAAACACATTTTCCGACTCATTTCTGACGTAGCGAAAATTCACGTCACGTGACGTTCAGCTGTTTCCGCTCCGGACAACATGTAACATCGCTAAAACTAGTTGGCATGACAGAATAAATACAACTCGCCCGATAGCAACACGTACCTGAAATATTCTCTCGATTTTGACGAGATGTGTGGCCGGGTTCTGTTTTCAACCGCTACTTCCTGTTTACTGTAGACATGCGCAGTGCTGACGTCTGACGTAATGACGCTGACGTCTGACGTAATGACGCTGTGCGCGGCTTGGTAGAAGCGCTTCAAGCCAGCAGATGGAAACACTTCTGATCTGCATTAATTTGTATTTACATATTTGCGAGGTAGCTCAAAATACGAAATGAAAATGGATGGAAACACAGCTAGTGAGGGGGAGCAGTTATAACAGGACAAGCCATTGACACGCACCAACATATGTAAATTGGAAACTAACACCCCCACATACTTGGGATAACACGTACCTGTGACCCATTCAAAGTTCAGTGTGTGAAAACAGAGCTTACAGAACACACACACATGTAGTGATACAACCTTGAGTTTGAAGCACGTCTCTGATCGTTCTCAGTAATGAACTTTTTGGGAGTTATTCCTGAAGGGACAATAATACTTTTATTACTTTAATTTGAATCAAACATCATAAATTAAGTCATCCAGAGACTTCTTTTAATTTGTGTTAATTCAAATGTCATCAATGAATAACTTGTGTTATTTGTATAATCATTAGTGCATTTAATGTTTGATAGTCAAGGACTATTTAATTCAAACTGGACATTTCCTCAAAATGTGGTACATGAAGGATTTCTCCTCTCGAACTTGCATGTGAAGATAAAAGGAACACTTTATCTTTTTCATTTAGTTTGAAAACAGGACAACAAGAGACATTTCGTTTTTGTCCTTAGGTTAATGATATCTGTTTTTGCTATTATCATAGTAGGTTTCATATGTGATGCTGTAATGACGTTTGTCGTAATCAAACCAACAGATCAACAGTGTTGTTAATGAAGTTAAGACAGTTTTAATCAACTTTTATCATGTATACTGGCGTCTTAAAACTAAACTTCTTATCTTTCTGACATTTTAACCTAACTTATGCCTCCACTCTGTTGCTCTCAGTGGCTCATGGCTCACACAGACCAATCAGAGAGAGCTACGTCTTTCTAGGTCAAGTTAGCCTTAAAAGAGCTCTGACTTCCTGTTTTCGTTGAGTCTGCGGACGAGACTAGGATGTGAGTCTTCGTCTAAGAACTGTTTTTGACGTCTGTCTAAAAGCTAATGACACGTCAGTCAGTTGGGGTTCATAGCACTGCTGGCTATGAGTCCGTTCCAGAGCAATAAGCTCCACTCCAAGAAGTGTTCCCATCTAAGAACACTTTTATTCTGAAAAACCAACCAGGACCTGCCGCTTTTCTGCCATTCAGAGCGGACGCAGGAGACGCTGAACGGTAACCTCTGGGCTACTGCCTCTCTCTCGGACATCAAGGAAGTTCCGTTCTTGACTGACCGTCTGGCCAGGTAAAAAGTCGTCAATGTTACCAGTGTACCTGTGGTTTAGCCGAAGAGTCGCATGAAAGTGTCATTCTGGTTGAATCTCATCCCTTCCCTGAGTCATGAAAACTTCCTTCCTCCTCTCTTCCTCCTCAATTTAAACTTTTCTCCTTAAACTATTTGCCAGCAACTAAGTTAAACCTGCCTGCAGAATAAGTAAAAAATGTCATTCTTTTGCTGTTCTGTTGTCCTAAGTTTGAATCTATCTACAGTTAAGTTATATGAAGTTTAATCAGAGCCAATCCTTATGCGTGTTGATGTAATTTATTGATTATGTTAAATAAATGGTGCAGTCCTGCTGTTCCAACATAAGTTTAACGTTTCCTGTGAATTACATTTCGTCTGGTCACAATTTATTGGTTAAATCCTGAAAAGAGAGAACTCGTTTAATTAAATTGATGATAAGTTTGTGTCAGATAAGATCTACTCAAATCTTTCATTTAGAATATTGTACCGTCAGTAAAACTGACCAGGGTATAATATCCTTACACACACATCCTACTGTATGTGAAATGACAAGTCACACTTCACCCATTGATAGCAGGGACCTGTCAAAGTCTTTGTTGGTCTAATTCACAAACAAGGCTCCTCTGTTCTCATCAGGTGTGAGACGCCTGGGAACCAAACCCAGGGCCTCACCATAAGTTTTAGAAAGTTGAAATCTTAGACCTCCTCCTCTGTTTAACGATGGTTTCTCTCTTTTTACATAAATCGCCTCCTTCACACCTCTCTCAAACCGGGAGTGACGGGGTGTGGTCGTGAGATGGAGTGAGTCGCACTTGCCAGTGCTCCGGGTAAAATTTATTTTTTAGTACCACCAAGCCCTCTATATGTAATATTTTTTGACTATTATCACGCACACAACTTCCATCAAGCATCTCTTTTGAAGATTTTGGATTAAAAAATGTCTCAGAGGTCGGCAAGATCGAAGAAGGACGATGACGCTGGCCTAACCCTCGAGGCAATTACCTCGCTGCTCGAGGAGCACCGCGCTGCTCTGTCAGCTGAATTTAAACAAACTTTTAGTCAGCTGGATATCAAATTGGACCAAACTCGGCTCGCGGTGGAGGAACACGGCCAGCGTGTCTCATCACTGGAACTTGTCACTAACGACCTGAGCCAGCGCATGTCGGAGGTGGAAAACACCTGCTCAACTCTGCAGGAGGAAAACACCAGACTAAGATCTAAACTGGCGGATTTAGAAAGTCGAAGCAGACGGCAGAATATTCGTGTGCTGGGTTTACCGGAATCTATTGAAAGCGGACGTCCCACAGACTTCTTTTCCAACCTGCTGTGTGACATCTACGGGCGTGACACGCTTCCTTCTCCACCCGAACTGGACCGGGCTCATCGAACCCTCGCTCCGAAACCCGCCTCGGACCAGCGGCCGCGCCCGGTTATCCTGCGAGTGCACCGGGTCCAGGTAAAGGAGCTGCTGATCCGGGAGGCTCGACGCAGAGGCAGGCTTGAATATCGAGGGAAACCGGTGAGGATCGTGGAAGACTACAGCCCAGAGGTCCTCAACCAGCGAGTGGAATATAAGGACGTGATGGCCGCACTGTATTCTTTGGGTCTAAAACCTGCTCTGCTTTTTCCTGCTCGACTTCGCGTGACTTTACCTGATGGACACAGAAAGTGGCTGGGCTCGGTCGAAGAGGCGCAGAAGTTCAGTGACACCTTTCAAGCTTCACAGCGCAAGTAATATTTAAACTTTTCTTCTAACTGATGAACAATGTACGGAAGCGTATTGCTGACACCAATGCGCTGTTCCCGCACTGGCTTTGTTTCTGTTTACACTAAACTTTTCTTTACATGAGGTGAGGAACAGATGAGCAGGACTCTGCACATACTCTGATTATCTGAGACTTTTTTAGTTGCAGCTTTTTTTGAACTATTAACATTTTTGAAATGAAACATTTTTCCTTTTCTCGTTTACCTGTTGACTATTTTGAGCTGAATCTTGGGTTAGTCCTGGATTGATTGATAATTAATTTGAGATTGGGATTAATTTAACTTTACGTTTGTATATGTGTGCGTGATTACCGGTACATGTGTATACATTTTTTGGCCTTGCATACTTTAAACTAGTTTGTGAGGTGCTTATAAAAAATTTTTTTTTTTTTTTTTTTTTAGGCATTAGGTATTTAGGCACATAAATAATTGAAGTAGGCCTATCCAGGTATAAAAATGGGTGAAATATATAATGTTTTTAATATATTATTTTGAACTATTAACATTTTTCCTCTTCTTGTTTACCTGTTGACTATCTTGAATTGAATCTTGAATTGGTCTTGGACTGATTGAAGATTTAATTTAGGATTAGGATTAATTTAACCTTGTTTATATGTGTATGCGTGATCACACATCTATGTGTACATTTTTGGCCTTGCATGAGGTGCTTATACATTTTTTTTTCCTCTGATGATACTGGAGCACTAGTTTAAAAGTTAGACAGGAGACTTATTTTTAATTTCTATGGAGCTTGCTGCTTCTGTCTGTTGCAGCTGTCCAGGGTGGGAAAGGGAGGGGGGTGGGGGGTCCATCACTGCCATTAATTTATATTTTCTTTCACTTTGCCAAGAACTGCACAGCCATCAACACATTAGACTGTATTACCTACCTTTCTTATACAAATTATTAGTAATATGAGTGGTCAGTTGGTGTTGTGCTCCCTGTGCTCTCGGTCCAAAATATGTACATTTTGGTCCTCAAAAGAGTGTCCCTTGTCTGTGAGGTGGAGGTGAACAGCTGAGTTTTGTCCAGAGGAGGAGGCTCTCCTGTGTTGAGACATTCTTCTGTGGATGGGCTGTTTAGTTTCTCCAATGTATAAGTCTGGACAGTCCTCGCTGCACTGGACTGCATAAACTACACCACTCTGTTTGTGTGTAGGTGTTTTGTCCTTAGGGTGGACCAGCCTCTGTCTGAGAGTCCTGCTGGGTTTGAAATGTACTGGGATGTTGTGTTTGTTGAAAATCCTTCTGAAATTCTCTGATAGTCCAGCAACATAAGGGATGACAATGTTTTTTCGTCTGTTCTCCTTTTTCTGTTCCTTATTGTGTTTTGGAAATTTCCTCGCTGACTTGACAAAAGCCCAGTTAGGATATCCACATGTTTGGAGAGATTTTTCAATGTGTTTCTGTTCCTTTTTCTTCCCTTCTGTCTTCGTGGGGATGTGATCGGCCCGGTGCTGTAAAGTTCTGATGACAGAAAGTTTGTGTTCCAGTGGATGGTGAGAGTCAAACAGGAGATACTGGTCTGTGTGGGTTGGTTTTCTGTAAACTTCAATGTTGAGGCTGTCCTCTCTTTCCATGTGAACCAAACAGTCCAAAAAAGGAAGCTTATTGTCATTAGCATCCTCTCTGGTGAACTTGATGTTGTTATCTACCGAGTTAATGTGTCTGGTGAACGCTTCCACCTCCCTGGCTTGGATTTTGACCCAGGTATCATCCACATATCGGAACCAATGGCTTGGAGTTGTCCCCTCATAGGAGTTAAGGGCTCTCTGTTCCACTTCCTCCATGTAGAGGTTTGCAACAATGGGTGACACTGGAGATCCCATGGCACAGCCGTGCTTCTGTCTGTAAAATCTGTCATTGAACTTGAAATAGGTGGTGGAGAGGCAGAGATCCAGCAAGGTGCAGATGTGGTCTGGGGTGAAGTTGGTCCTTTTGCCCAAATCCTTGTCTTGTAGAAGTCGTTTTTTGACGGTTTCTACTGCTTCAGAAATGGGTATGCATGTGAACAGCGAAGTCACATCATACGATACAAGAGTTTCTCCCGGGGTTAGCTTCAAATGTTGAACTTTGTTGGCAAAATCAATGGAGTTTTTTATGTGATGAGGTGTGTTTCCAACCAGAGGAGCTAAAATACCAGCGAGATGTTTAGCAACATTGTATGTAACTGAGTTCATGCTGCTGACGATGGGTCTGAGAGGTGTATCTTCTTTGTGTATTTTTGGAAGTCCATAAAGACAGGGAGTGGCTTCCCCCGGGTACAATCTATAGTACAATGATCGAGTGATTATTTTCTCCTTTTCGAGTTTTTGCAGGTAATCTGTGACTTTGTGGTGGACCACTAGGGGGCTCTACTCACACCCAGTGGACCGAATGTATTACAGGATGCTTTTATTGTGAAAGGTCCAGAGGACCGGATGTATGTGGGTATATAAAGCAGTGTTGGGCGGGTTCCCGCCAGTTTAGTAAGAGTTGATTAAAAGGTGAAGTTCTACAGCCCGTCTCCTGTGTCGTCTCTTCACCCCCTCTTACACTGGTGACCCTCGTGAACTGAATATGTCGACATCTGACGCTTCAGCCAGCTCTCTTCAGCTGTCCACGGCTGTGGAACCTACACAGGCGGCCCCGCTCGCTTTTTCGGTGGCCGTTAAAATCCCGGACTTCTGGCTGCACGCGCCCCAGTCCTGGTTCGCTCACATCGAATCACAGTTTGCTCTTCGCGGGATTTCTGTTGACGACACCAAATACCACCATGTGGTTGCTTCGCTGGATCCGCTGACAACCCAGCGGGTTATGAGCCTGCTACAAAACCCTCCAGCACAAGGAAAATACGACGCCCTCAAGCAGCTCCTTCTGCGGCGCTACACACTCTCAGAGGCGGAGCGCGCTGAGAAACTATTTTCCTTCTCCGGTTTGGGTGACGGGACAGCTCTCGAGCTCGTGGAGAGCATGTTGTCCTTGCGGGGATCAGACGACTGCGAGTTCCTCTTCCGCCACCTTGTCCTCCGCCAGCTTCCAGCTCCTGTGCGAACCGCCCTGGCCAACTCCCCGTTTCTGCAGGAGAAGGATTACCGCTCGCTGGCCGAAGAAGCCGACCGCATCATTCTAACCGCGAGGACCTTCGCGGTACAAGCAGTGGTCCCTGGATCTCCAGCAGCGCCCGAGTTTCAAGCAACGCACACAGCGCCGGACGAGCCAGCGGTGGTAGCAGGAGTCGCTAGCCGCAGGCGGGCAGGTCCCGCGCTTTGTTTCTTCCACGCGCGTTTTGGCGCCAAAGCACGACGGTGCGTCCCGCCGTGCAGCTTCAAGCCGCAGGGAAACGAGACCGCCAGCAGCCGCTAGCAGTCGCGGCCGTTGGCGAGAAGGAAAGGCTGCTTTTCATCGAGGACTCGAAGTCAGGGAGGCGGTTCCTCGTGGACTCGGGGTCGCAGAGAAGCCTCGTCCCCCCGACTGGCTCCGACAGGTTGGCTGAAGGCTGCGGGCCACAGCTGACCGCGGCGAATGGCTCTCCCGTCAAGACGTTTGGCGAAAGGTTGGTGACTGTGCGTTTCCATGAACGGGACTTCCGGTGGAACTTTGTGGTAGCTGCTAGCTCGGTCCCTATTTTAGGGGCTGATTTTCTTTGTGCTCACGGGCTCCTTGTTGACATTGCTAACAGACGTTTGATCGACGCTGTGTCTTTTTCGTCACTGCCTTGTAAGACACGAGGAGCTGGGCCTTTGAGCCAAGATGGTCTAGTGGCAGGGCTTTTGACTACGGATCCGAAGGTCGCGGGTTCGCGCCCCGGCCACTACCCAGCTTGGGGTGTCTATGAGTGCACACCTATTTCTCCAGCTCCCCGAGCGCTTTCGGGCTGCTCACTGCACCACCTGGTAGGTGGTTGGGTTAAATGCAGAGACGAATTTCGTCTGTGTATGGGAACATACGCAGATGACAGGAATAGACATTATTATTATTATTATTATTATTATTAATGCATGCTAACTTTTTAGCTTCGGGTGATGTGTTTCAGCGTTTATTGTCTGAGTTTCCCTCGCTGACTGTTCCTGATTTTGCAACCACAAACACAAAACATGGAGTCGAACATTATATTCCCACAACGGGGCCCCCGGTGTTCGCACGTGCACGCCGCCTCGATGCTACTAAATTAGCAATCGCACAGGAAGAGTTTGCTAACATGGAGCGTTTAGGCATCGTGCAGCGCTCAAACAGTCCGTGGGCCTCCCCCCTCCACATGGTGCCCAAGGCAGATGGCAAATGGCGGCCATGTGGAGATTTCCGCCGCCTCAATAACATCACAGAGAACGATCGTTATCCCATCCCCCACATCCAGGATTTTTCAGTGCACCTGGCTGGGACCTCCATTTTTTCTAAAGTAGATTTAGTACGGGGATACCACCAGGTTCCTGTGCATGTGGAGGATGTCCCTAAGACCGCTGTTATCACGCCTTTCGGCCTGTTTGAGTTTTTGCGCATGCCTTTTGGTCTTAAAGGTGCAGCACAAACATTTCAGCGGTTGATGGATTCAGTCCTAAGGGGTCTGTCCTTCGTATTTGTGTACTTGGACGACATCCTGGTGGCTAGCAGCTCGGCTGAGCAGCACCTGTCCCACCTCCGTGAGGTTTTTCAGCGCCTGGCAGCACATGGCCTGATTGTAAACACAGCGAAATGCCAGTTTGGGCTGCCAGTCATTGACTTTTTGGGCCACCGCATTTCCGCAAGTGGCGCCGTCCCGTTACCAAACAAAGTGCAGGCGGTGTCAGATTTCCCACAGCCCCAGTCTGTTAAAGCGCTACAAGAGTTTTTGGGAATGGTTAACTTCTATAACCGTTTCCTCCCCAGGGCAGCACAACTGCTGCGTCCGCTCTATGGAGCGCTGAAAAAGAAAAAGCCCAACGACAGTGTTGACTGGACACCAGAACGCCTACAGGCATTTGGTGATGCTAAAGCTGCACTGGCCACTGCTGCCCTTTTGGCCCATCCATCCCCAGCGGCGCAAATAGCTTTAACAACCGACGCATCTGATGTTGCGGTGGGGGCTGTGTTAGAACAGCAGGTTTCCGGGGTTTGGCAGCCGCTTGCATTTTTCAGCCGTACGCTGCGGGACAATGAGCTGAAATACAGTGTTTTTGACAGAGAGTTGCTGGCGCTTTACCTGGCTACACGCCATTTCAGGTTTTTCCTGGAAGGCCGCCAGTTCACTGCATACGTTGACCACAAACCCCTGGTGTTTGCTATGTCAAAAATTTCTGACCCCTGGTCTGCTCGCCAGCAACGCCACCTCGCAGCGGTGTCTGAATTTACTACAGACATTCAGCACGTGGCTGGAAAATCCAATGTGGTGGCTGACTGTCTCTCCCGGGTGCTGATCGCTCCCGTGTACGTTGGCATCGATTTTTCTGCTATGGCTGCGGACCAACGTAGCGACGCAGAAATACTCGAGCTCCAATCCGGCCCCACAGGCCTCGAGTTGGAGGAAAGGCGGGTGAATGACGGAGGTCCTCTCCTGCTCTGTGACGTATCTACAGGCAGGCCCCGCCCCCTGGTTCCAGTTTCATGGCGACGCCGCGTTTTTGACTCCTTACATTCCCTTTCTCACCCAGGTGTTAGAGCCTCTGTGAAACTGGTCAGCTCAAAGTTTGTTTGGCCCGGTCTGCGTAAAGCAGTTAAGGAGTGGGCAGCAGCGTGTGTCCCATGCCAGCGTGCTAAGGTTAACAGACATACCAAAGCACCGTTGGAACCTTTCCCCATTCCAAGTCGGCGGTTTGATCATGTGCACGTAGACCTAGTAGGCCCTCTGCCTCCATCACAGGGTTTTACTCATCTGCTGACTATGATAGACCGGACCACCAGGTGGCCAGAGGTGGTTCCTCTGACGTCCACAACATCTGCAGTGGTGGCCCGGGCCTTTTTGTCTACCTGGGTTGCACGTTTCGGCCCCCCTTCAGACATTACATCGGACAGGGGCCCGCAGTTTGTTTCGGAGCTTTGGTCTACCATGGCCAAGGGTCTGGGGACTAACGTTCACAGGACCACCGCTTACAACCCCCAAGCTAATGGTTTGTGTGAACGGTTTCACAGGTCATTGAAAGCTGCACTTCGTGCTGCATTGACCGGTGACAACTGGATTGACCGCCTTCCCTGGGTTTTGTTGGGGTTGCGTACCGCAACCAAAGAAGACCTGAGCTCTTCCCCGGCTGAAATGGTTTACGGTCAGCCTGTGCGCGTCCCCGGTGAGTTTTTACCTGAGGTACCCTCACCACAGTTCGCTCCACCGTTGCTCCATCTTTCACCTCAGGAGGCCCCTTTTCGTGTCCCCGGTCCGGTACACCATTGTTTACCGCAGTCATTTGTCCCTAAGAGTCTGGAGTCCTCTAAATTTGTTTTTGTCAAACACAATGCACACAGGACACCACTACAGCCTTTGTATGATGGACCGTTTCGAGTTCTTCAACCAGGTCCGAAACATTTCATTTTGGATTTAGGGGGTCGTACTGAGACTGTCTGTATTGATAGGCTTAAACCAGCTCATGTTGTGTCAGATGATCAGGTTGTTACGGCCCAAGCTCCTCGCAGAGGCAGACCTCCATCCACATTGTTAACGGACGGCGGTCCTTCTTCCGGAAACTCTCAACGTCCATTGGAGCCCGAATCTTCTGCAGACCCTCCTCGTAGCCCTCCACTTCATCAGACTGGTTCTGCAGGGCCCAGGTTCAGCCGTTCTGGTCGTTTGATCAAACCTAAAATGCGGGACTAGTGATGGACCTTACTGGGTGTTCTGGGGGGGCGTGTGTGGTGGACCACTAGGGGGCTCTACTCACACCCAGTGGACCGAATGTATTACAGGATGCTTTTATTGTGAAAGGTCCAGAGGACCGGATGTTATGTGGGTATATAAAGCAGTGTTGGGCGGGTTCCCGCCAGTTTAGTAAGAGTTGATTAAAAGGTGAAGCTCTACAGCCTGTCTCCTGTGTCGTCTCTTCACCCCCTCTTACAACTTTCTTTTAAAAAGTGTTAGTTGGTTCCTCTTCAGGGGCTCATAGGTGTTCCTGTCGCTCAGCAGTGTGGTTATTTTTCCCTGGTAGTCCGACGTGTTGAGTATTACTGTGCATCTTCCTTTGTCCGCTGGTAAAATGGTGATGTTTTGGTCCTGGCTGAGTGATGTTATCGCTTTCCTTTCCTGCGGTGTAAGATTTGAAGGAGGCAGTTTGGCACTGGAGAGTGTAGCTGATATTTTCATTCGGAGTTGTTCTGCCTCTGCTCCTGTCAAGTTGTTGTTCCTAATCGCCGATTCAGTGGCCGTGATTAATTCCACAACAGGTATTTCTTGTGGTGAGATTGCAAAATTCAGTCCTTTTGCCAGCACATTTTTCTCAGGTTGGGTTAAGGTCCTGTTAGACAAATTTCTAACCCACTGTTACTGAGTATTCGTGCTGGAGGCAAACTCCTTATCTTGACTGATGGATTGTGATGGGAAAGCAGTTCTCTGTTGTAGTATTAGGGAAGGGTCAGTTTTAATACTGACCTCTTTACCTTAATTAATTTACTTATTCAGATTGAATAGTAATTTCACGGATTCTTTTCTTTTTCAGTTTACCCAATATTTCTGTGATCTTTATCAGAGTCAGAGAGTCTTTATTGTCATTTGCACCGCATGTGGTACATGAGATGAAAACGAGATTATGTACACGAGGTCCCAGTTACATCCAACAACAAATGAAAGAGAAAAACAGTAATAACATCTAGAACTAACTAAGAAAAGCATCAACTAGTAATACACTAAGCCTAATATAGTGGGAATAAACAGCAGCACGAACATGAGTTTGTATGAGCAGATGGTCACAGATGAACACAGCAACAAGAAAACAGATCAGCATCAGCATGATGTGATATTTTGCAGTGTTTATTTTTATTTTATTTTTATTTATTCATGAGTCTAACAGCCTCAGGGTAGAAGCTGTTCCTCAGTCTAGTGGTTCTACACTTGATGCTCCTCAACCTCCGTCCTGAGGGGAGTGGGGCAAAGAGTGAGTGTGCTGGATGAGTGAGGTCTTTCATGATACAGGTGGCTCTTTTCCTGCATCTAGAGGTGTAAATGTCTGTGATGGTGGGGAGACTGACTCCAACAGACTTCTGTGCAGCCTTCACCACTCTCTGCAGAGCTTTCCTCTCTTCAACTGTGCAGCCTCCATGCCACACGTTGATGCTGGAGCACAGGATGCTCTCCACTGCACACCTGTAGAAGGAGGTGAGAACTGGGCTGCTCAGACCAGCTCGTCTCAGCCGTCTGAGGAAGTAGAGTCTCTGATGACCTTTCTTGATCAGGCTGGTGGTGTTGTTGCTCCAGCTGAGGTTATCATTCATGTGTACACCCAAGTATTTGTAGCTGGAGACCACTTCCACTGCAGACCCACCTATTATCAGTGGGGCATGGGTGTGTTTGTTCCTTCTGAAGTCCACAATCATCTCCTTTGTCTTCTTCACATTCATGTGAAGATTATTCTCTTTGCACCAGCTCTCCAGGTGTTCCACCTCCTGTCTGTAGCTGGACTCATCATTGTTTGTGATGCATCCCACCACCGCTGTATCATCTGCAAACTTAACAATATGACAGCCTGGAAGTGTGGCTGTACAATCATATGTGAGCAGAGTGAACAGAAGGGGGCTCAGCACACATCCCTGAGGAGAGCCAGTGCTGAGGGTTATGGTGGAGGAGGAGAAGTTGTGGATCTTCACGGACTGTGGTCTGTCTGTTAAGAAGTCTAGTACCCAGTTACAAATAGAGGGGCTTAGTCCAAGTGTAGATAGTTTGTCTATCAGAGTTTGGGGGATCATGGTGTTGAAGGCAGATGTGAAGTCCACAAAGAGCAGACGCACGTATGAGTCTTTCTGATCCAGGTGGGTGAGAGCAGTGTGGACCACGGAAGAAATGGCGTCCTCTGTTGATCGGTTCTCACGGTATGCGTATTGATGAGGGTCCTCATTGATGTTGACGGTTGCCTTGATGTGGGACATGACCAGTTTCTCAAAACATTTAGCGACTATCGGGGTGAGGGCCACCGGTCTATAGTCATTCAGACCAGTCACTGTGGAGCTCTTTGGGACTGGGATGATGGTCGCGGTCTTCAGGCAGGTGGGAACTGACTCCAGTGCAAGTGAGGTGGTGAAGATGTCAGCCAGCACCTCACAGAGCTGGTCCGCACATTCCTTCAGAACTTTCCCTGGGATGTTGTCTGGTCCGGTTGCTTTATGAGGATTAATCTTTCTGAGACTGCCTCTCACTTCTGCTGCGGACACCCTGAGATGCTCTTCATCTGGTGATGAGGTGAGTCTGGTGCTAGCTGGTCTGTTTGGATCATCAAAACGTGCATAAAACTTATTGAGGGCATCAGGCAGAGATGGGTCCCTGGGGCATTGTTTGTTTTTGCCTTTGTAATCTGTTATGCATTTAATACCCTTCCACATGCTCCGTGGGTCTTGTGAGGTGAACTGTCCCTCGATCCTCTGTGCATACGTGGCCTTGGCCTTCTTAATGCCATCCTTCAGTTCATTCCTGCTCTTTCTCAGTTCCACTTTATCTCCTGACTTGAATGCAGTGTCTCTGGCTGCTAGCAAGGCGTGAACTTCTTTATTTAACCAGGGTTTCCGGTTCGGGTAGGATTTCACATATTTTTTTATGGATACATTTTCAGAGCATGTACTGATGTAACCCAGGACTGAGGAAGCGTACAGTTCCATGTCCACTGAACTACCATCAGTGGCTGCTTCTCTGAAAACAGACCAGTTTGTCCTCTCAAAACAGTCTCTCAACAAGGGGGAACTATCTTGAGGCCAGATTGTTATTTCTCTTTGTTCCGGCTTTGAGCGCCTGAGTGGAGGGAGTTCTCTTGGGGCCAGAATCAGAGAGTCGTGGTCGGAAGCTCCGAGCGCTGGGCGTGTCTTCGCCGTGTATGCCCCCTTTACATTTGTGTAGACTTGGTCGAGTATTTTATCTCCTCTCGTAGCTGCGAAGACGTTCTTATTGAAGGCTGGGAGGGACACTATTATGATGGATAAATAAACAGAGCTATAGAGTGACAATGGACACGTTAACTTAGCTTGATATGTCAAAGAGACACTATCATTTATTTAAAATGAATCAACTAAATTAACACCATTACACTTGATTGACATGATTTCACTTTCTTTCAATTTAAATACGTCAGCACACTTAAATTTAACACAACAGACTTCAATACTGGATGTTGAACATATTTAGTCTGTGGGCTCTTTAGCTTAAAATAGTTTCCAGCTTAGAATTGAGGGAAAAGAGAGGAGGAAAGATTTAAGAAGAATTGGGAGGTTAAGAGAGGAAGTTTATCTTGCATTTATGAAACCAGATGACACTCTTCCGTACGCGTCCAGCTAAGATATCATCACACCTCCAGCAAGCAAACAGCGGCTCCTTTACCTTAAGACGTCCGCCTCGGTTCTGGTAAAGAGCTGTGATCAGCTTTGGACTGACGAGTCGTCGGTCCCGCAAGTCCAAGCTGGACTCCACACGTGTTTACCTTGTCGGTGTCGGTGATACTCGCTTTCGTCGGCAGAAGCCGTGGCAGTCGTGGCTTTTTGGCTCAAGATAATTTATTCCAGGAAGGAATAACAAAGTTTGAGCTTACGCTCATTCGAAGTGGACTCATAACAGCAAGTTATCAGTCCCAGCTGGATGACGAAGGTCGTTAGCTCTTGACCAAGCGTACCCCAGCCCTTTGGGAAGGTTCACATCTCTTTTGAAGCTCCCAGCAAACTCTGAAGTGTTTAGCAAAAACTTAGAACTTAAAAAGATCATGAGATGAGAGATGAGACTTGTGTCTTTTTCATTGGTCCGTGGACCAGTCGAGCAGTTCACTTGTGTTATCGCGACCCAAGGTTACAGCCAGCAGCAGAGGGAAATTGTTTAGGAAAAGACAGCAAGCTGGAGCCCTTTTCATGAAAAACAACAGATTAACTGTCTTCTGACTTTCTAAACAAAACCGTCCGGTCTCTGTGACCCGAGACTTCACCTTTAACACAGCAGTGAACACAGTAATACTCTTACAGAATAACACAGCTTAAAAGCACACATCATGAAAATGACAAAAGTTATTCTTTTGATCACATCAGCCTAAAATCAAAGATAGAAATAGTCTCTTTTGGTGACTATGTTCTCAGATTACAGCTAATGGAATGATTTTGTGGTAAACGTCTTGCTTTACTGAGAGGTCAGTAAAGGTCATCACTGGACAGTTCAAAAACCTTAGTTTGACCCTGGGTAGGTCCACTACACTGTTGTAGTCTCAGAAACGTACTTTTTTGACGTTCCTTGCTTTTTTGATGCTGCGATAGCTGGGCCTTTTCAACAAAGCAAGATACTTCTTCCAACAGCGGCAGTGGTAGAAGCTTCTAGAGGCTCTGATCCATTTTGAGTGAGAGAGCTTCAATAGTGAAGTTTATCTGTCGTATTCTCTCACTGAGCAGCCTGTTCTGAGCTTTCAGGAGGATTCCTTCAGCTCTTTGTCCTTTAATTGTGGAGTTGAGTTTTAGACATCTGGGGGTGAGTTGTGTTACTAATGGATAAATCCGCAGAGAACCCCGCTGTTTCAAGCCAAATTAACGTGGCCGGAGGATTTTATTGTGTTTTGTGTCGACCATTCGACGGTGAGTCGTTAGTTTTATGTATTTGGGTTACTTTTATGTATAAATGCGGTGGCGACACACCCGTGTATTTGAGATTTAAAAGTGGTTTTAGGGATTAAAAGATCATTCTATTTTTTGTTAATTTCGTGGCCGAATAGAATATATGTACGTAAAGTATTAAATAAATCCTTTGATTTTTGTAATTTCATCCTTTTAGGATCATTTTTGTTACTTTTCATATATATATATATATATATAAATATATATATAGCAGATTAGATTAGCTTCCCCTAATTTTCATAAAACATTTGTGCTTTTGAAATTGTGGACCTAAAAAAATTAATAAGCGTTTTAGAAATTGTGGAACTAATTTTTGGATTAGCGCTGCCCAGCACTGGTGAAATGACAAGTCACACTTCACCCATTGATAGCAGGGACCTGTCAAAGTCTTTGTTGGTCTAATTCACAAACAAGGTTCCTCTGTTCTCATCAGGTGTGAGACGCCTGGGAACCAAACCCAGGGCCGCACCATAAGTTTTAGAAAGTTGAAATCTTAGACCTCCTCCTCTGTTTAACGATGGTTTCTCTCTTTTTACATAAATCGCCTCCTTCACACCTCTCTCAAACCACCTGTGCTCTCGGTCCAAAATATGTACATTTTGGTCCTCAAAAGAGTGTCCCTTGTCTGTGAGGTGGAGGTGAACAGCTGAGTTTTGTCCAGAGGAGGAGGCTCTCCTGTGTTGAGACATTCTTCTGTGGATGGGCTGTTTAGTTTCTCCAATGTATAAGTCTGGACAGTCCTCGCTGCACTGGACTGCATAAACTACACCACTCTGTTTGTGTGTAGGTGTTTTGTCCTTAGGGTGGACCAGCCTCTGTCTGAGAGTCCTGCTGGGTTTGAAATGTACTGGGATGTTGTGTTTGTTGAAAATCCTTCTGAAATTCTCTGATAGTCCAGCAACATAAGGGATGACAATGTTTTTTCGTCTGTTCTCCTTTTTCTGTTCCTTATTGTGTTTTGGAAATTTCCTCGCTGACTTGACAAAAGCCCAGTTAGGATATCCACATGTTTGGAGAGATTTTTCAATGTGTTTCTGTTCCTTTTTCTTCCCTTCTGTCTTTGTGGGGATGTGATCGACCCGATGCTGTAAAGTTCTGATGACAGAAAGTTTGTGTTCAAGTGAATGGTGAGAGTCAAACAGAAGATACTGGTCTGTGTGGGTTGGTTTTCTGTAAACTTCAATGTTGAGGCTGTCCTCTCTTTCCATGTGGACCAAACAGTCCAAAAAAGGCAGCTCCGCACCCTACAGCACCCCCGGCAAAAAACGACGAGACTGGACCGGAGAGGCTGAAGTCGTCACTGGCTCGGTTCTGCTCCGGTTCAGTTCTGGCGGTGTTTCAAAGCATGAGAATGTCTCCTCCAGGTGAGCACAGCGATTTCCATGGAGGTGGACAGTCCTTCGTTTAAAGGTAATGAGCCGCTCACTGAGACTCAAGACCAGCTCTATTCAGGACCAAGTCCCCCACAGCCAACTCGGTTCGGTTCTGGTCCTATTTGGGAACACAGGTACACTTCACCCACACCGAATGCAGACACCGTGAGGGGCCAGACAAACAGAAAGCCAGCAAAATATCAGCCAACGATCCTTGTCGGAACCAGGTAGAACCACAAAGGTCCAGATGAAAAGTTCAGTTGGGGTCCGGAGAGAGAAAAAAACACTGCTGGACCTTCATTCGATGTTTCCACAGATTGAGGGATCACCTGGCCGGCAGGGTGTGCTCAGAGTGACCTGAGTGGCCAGTCTGGGACCAAAATAATTTTTGGATGGTCCCGTCTGGCTCTCTGAGTCACTGAACACCGAATTAGGTTGGAAAAGGATCAACTTTGGTCCGGTTCAAGAAACAGTCAGTTTGATGATAAAAGACTACAGAGAAGCTGGGGGAGCTACCATCCATCAGCTTACCAGAATCAGAACCATGACCCCCACGTGCCCTCTATCGCCCCCCCACCCCAATGGGGGTCGGGCCCCCCAGGTTGGGAATCCCTGATCTAGATACACTGCCTGGTAAAAAAAAATGTTGCCACATGAATTTAACTAAGCAAATAGGTACGAGCCTCCTACTGGATAATTACTGCATGGGAGATTATCTTTCAGCTGGCAACAAGTTATTTAACCACAATCAGTTGTTTCTCATTTTTTAAACAACCATGTTGAAAGACACATCACGTGGTCATGGAAAATATGTCAGTCTGTTTGAGAAAGGTCAAATTATTGGCATGCACCAAGTAGAGAAAACATCTAAGGAGATTAAAGTAACTACTAAAATTGGGTTAAGAACTGTCCACCGCATTATTAAAAACTGGAAGGACAGTGGGGACCAATCATCTTCGAGGAAGAAGTGTGGCCGGAAAAAAATGTGGCCTACTGTACAAGCCAGTGGGGGCAGTGCTATGATCTGGGCTCTCCAGCTACAAGTACTTGGGTGTACACCTGAATGACAACCTCAACTGGGGCAACACCACCAACAGCCTGATCAAGAAAGCTCATCAGTGACTTCCTCAGGCGGCTGAGATGAGCTGGACTGGGAAGCTCAGTCCTCACCTCCTTCTTGTGCAGTGGAGAGCATCCTGTGCTCCAGCATCAACATGTGGCATGGAGGCTGCACAGCTGCAGAAAGAAAAGCTCTGCAGAGAGTGGTGAAGGCTGCACAGAAGTCTGTTGGAGTCAGCCTCCCCACCATCACAGACATTTACACCTCCAGATGCAGGAGGAGAGCCACCTACATCATGAAAGACACCTAGCATACACACCCTTTGCCCCGCTCCCCTCAGGAAGGTTAAGGAGCATTAAGTGTAGAACCACTAGACTGAGGAACAGCTTCTACCCTGAGGCTGTTAGACTCATGAATATCTAACCAGATGAATCACTGTGAGATCACATCATATTGCTGCTGATCTGTTTCATGTTGCTGCTGATCTGTTTCATGTTGCTGCTAATCTGTTTCATGTTGCTGCTGATCTGTTTCATGCGGCTGTGTTCATTCGTGCTCATCTGCTCAGACTGAATCATGTTAGTCCTGCTGTTCGACGTAATGTTTTTATGCTGTTAGTGCCAAGTGTATTTTTAGTTGTTTTTCTTAGTTCATATCTTAGATGTTATTACTTTTTTCTTTTACATTTTATTGTTGGATGTAACTGGGACCCTGTGTACATAATTTTGTTCCACCACAGATACATGTGGTGCGGATGACAATAAAGAATCTCTGACTCTGCTGTAGTTGGTCAGGTCTAAGTTCAGCAACAGTAAGTACTCAAAAAATGAGGTCAGCTGACTACCTGAATATACTGAATGACCAGGTTATTTCATCAATGGTTTTGTCCTTCCCTGATGACACGGGCATATTCCAAGATGACAATGCCAGGATTCATCGGGCTCGACTTGTGAGAGTGGTTCTGGGAGCATGAGACATCATTTTCACACATGGATTGGCCACCACAGAGTCCAGACCTTAACCTCATTGAGAATCTTTGGGATGTGTTGGCGAAGGCTTTGCGCAGCGGTCAGAATCTGCCATCATCAATGCAAGATCTTGGTGAAAAATTAATGCAGCACTGGATGGAAATAGATCTTGTGACATTGCAGAAGCTTATTGAAACAATGTCACAGCGAATGCTTGCCGTAATCAAAGCTCAAGGTGGTCCAACAAAATATTAGTGTGGCCTAGGGCTGGGCGATATGGACCAAAATTAATATCTCAATATTTTTTTTAAATAAAAAATCACGATATACAATATATATCTCAATATATATTTTTTTTTCGCTTCTCTGTTTTTTGCAGATGATGTGGTCCTATTGGCTTCATCAGCTCGTGATCTACAGCTTTCACTGGAGCGGTTTGCAGCTGAATGCGATGCGGCCGGGATGAGGATCAGTTCCTCCAAATCCGAGGCCATGGTCTTGAGCCGGAAAAGGGTAGCGTGCCCTCTCCGGGTCGGGGAGGAGGTCCTGCCCCAAGTGGAGGAGTTTAAGTATCTCGGGATCTTGTTCACGAATGAGGGAAAACTGGAGCGTGAGATCGATAGGCGGATAGGTGCAGCGTCCGCAGTGAAGCGGGCGCTGTACCGGTCTGTCGTGGTGAAGAGAGAGCTGAGTCAAAAGGCAAAGCTCTCAATTTACCGATCGATCTACGTTCCCACCCTCATCTATGGTCATGAGCTTTGGGTTATGACCGAAAGAACAAGATCTCGGATACAAGCGGCTGAAATGAGTTTTCTCCGCAGGGTGGCTGGACTCTCCCTTAGAGATAGGGTGAGAAGCTCAGTCATCCGGGAGGGACTCGGAGTAGAGCCGCTGCTTCTCCACATCGAGAGGAGCCAGTTGAGGTGGCTCGGGCATCTGGTTAGGATGCCTCCTGGACGCCTCCCTGGTGAGGTGTTCCGGGCATGTCCCACCGGGAGGAGACCCAGAGGAAGACCCAGGATACGCTGGAGGGACTATGTTTCTCGGCTGGCCTGGGAACGCCTTGGGATTCCCCCAGAGGAGCTGCTCCAAGTGGCTGGGGAGAGGGAAGTCTGGGCCTCCCTACTTAGGCTGCTACCCCCGCGACCCGACCCCGGATAAGCGGAAGAAAATGGATGGATGGATGGATGGATATTTTTTTTTCTCCATAAAGTGATAACAAAAATATATTTGACTCAAAGTTTTGTCCCAATTGTCACACAGGCTCATTTATTAACAGCTGTAACTGTACAAAATAATTGCCTAAAATATAAACTATTTACATATATTAAATAGTTTATTTTTAGACATCTGTATATTACAAACCGGATTCCAAAAAAGTTGGGACACTAAACAAATTATGAATAAAAACTGAATGCAATGATGTGGAGATGGAAAATGTCAATATTTTATTCGTAATAATAATAATAATAACAACTTTTATTTATAATGCACTTTACATACACAACGGATCTCAAAGTGCTACAGTGAATGAACATTAAATAGCATCAAGATAAAAATCAATCATAAATGCAACCAAGAGTAGGAACAACCAAAAGGATAGTGCCTCACAGATGATTGCATCAAAAACTTAAAATTCACAAAATGCAGATAAAATACTCAAATAAGAACTGTGGGTGCAATAAAAACAAAAATACAATTCAATCAATTAAAAAACTGGATAAAAAGAAAGGTTTTAAGACTTTTTTAAAAACATGTCATGGTCTGTGGGGCCCTCAGATTTGAGGACAGGGTGTTCCACAGCCGGGGGGCAGCACAGGAGAAAGCCCGGTCTCCCGTTGTGCGAGACCGAGACCTGGGAGTGAGAAGAAGATGAGTGTTGGAAGAGCGGAGAGTGCAGGAAGGACAATGAGGGGTGAGAAGTTCTTTTAAATAAGATGGTGCATTACTGTACTGTACAAGCACTGGAAGGTGAGCAGATACATTTTGTAAGTGATTCGGGCACCATGACTGCAGAGCAATAGCTCCATGACTGGTTCAGTCGCAGTGGCGGCTCCAGAAATTTTTTTCAGCAGGTGCTAAGGGGGAGCTAAGCATTTTACTGTGGGTGCTATGAAGAAAATTTTCCTTTTTTTATATTTTATTATATTCTTTATTCATTTCAAAGTTCAAATTTACAAAACATAAAAAAACTATTTACAATTCCACGTAAATAAAAAATCTAACATTACATGAAATGAAAGGAAGCAGAAGAAGATAAAATCTTATTATGTCTGCCCCCCTTTTTAACAAACTTAACTTTTTTTTCTTCCCTAGAGTTATCAACACAAACCCAAGCACACACACACATACATACACACACACACACACAAACTGCAAACTGTTACAACAAATTCACATTGTTTCCCCAGATGTATCGTATAAACAATTTCAGTCCACAATGCTGAATGCATTACAAAGTCAGAGAAGGTTGAAATCATTCACTCACCATCAGAAGTCTTCATAACAGGACAATCCGCCTGTTATTGTGGTTGAGGGCAAAATCATCAATAATCCTGTCACTGTCCAGGGTCCTGGTTCTTAAAGGATTGATAGCAAGAAGTGCCAGGTCACTTGTTCGACTGTCTCCGCTGCTGTTTCTTAGGTAGTTCTTCATTCAACCTTTATTTAGTCAGGTAAATCTTTTGAACCTCATGGGCTCATTTACGAAAGCGACCTGCTAAAACTAAAGAACAATGAACAGCAATGGTAGAATTTCCTTAAACAATAAACAAACAAACAAACAATAAACAATAGAAAACAAAAGAGAGGAAAAAAAAAAATTTTTTTTTTTTTTTTTTTAACAAAGTATCAAAAAACTAGCAAAACATTATAAGGTAAACGTATAGAATCAAAGACAGGAACAAATCTGCATTGGTTTTTGCCAGGATTCCAACAGATTCTGAAAACCATTTAGAGAAGTCAAGTTTGAGAGCTTCAGATCTTTTTGTAAGATATTCCAGGAAGCTCTTCAAACGACGCAAACAAGAAAAACTGCGCTCACAGCTCACTGATGTTACTGGAAGAGTCAAAGATATGGATATCAGCTTATACAAGTCCATGAATGCATCTTTGTAGGGCCGCATCACAGATAGGAAGTCTTGTGTGTTGTTGATTAGAAGTCCTTGTTCTTCTTTCCTTTTCAGCAGCCGGCGAACCTGGTGGAGCTCAGCTGACAAGTTCTCCTCGTTAACTCCATAATGACAGGCCATAGGCAGTATCCATTTTTTGTCAAGGAATGATGGGTGTTTGGGGTTTAGAGCTGGCAAACCTTTCAGTACTTCATTAGTTTCTGAAGAAAAACGCTGTTTCATTTCCATTAGCATCCTGTCTATAACAGAATAGAATGATTTTGTTTTTAGGTCATCCATGCTGTCTGCACGTTTTCTTTCTATTGGGGCATCCACAATAAAGTGCTCTAGATGTTTAGCTGTTTGAGTCTGTCTTTTCTGCCGCTGTACAGTCTCTGTTGCTATTCCTGTGTTGCTGCAAAGTTCTTCTGCTTCTTTTCTGAGTGTCTCCCATTTGTCATCTGTGCGTTTTTCTGTCAAAGCAGTTATTACAGAATGAGCCAGGTCATTTGCTGCTACTAGATCTAAATTAGGAGACTGTAGCTGATCAGACATGAATTTTGTTGTTCTGAAAATATCCTCAAAAATTACAAGATGCAGAACAAACTTCTCATCTATAAGTGCACTGAGAGCTTTAGCCTCCGTCCTCCTTTTAGCATTTTTCTGGTCAACAACATCATGCAGCGTAGCCATAATGGATGCATAAAAAATGCCGACAAGCAAAGCAAAACACGGCATCTTTACTCACGCTGTATTCTAACCACAAATATTGATCGAGCCAGCCTTTACTAAAACTTCTCTGTTGCACTCCAAACAAGCGTGATGGGTATTTTTGCAGAAGTGGTCGTCTTGGTCCATCTTGAGGACTTCTGCTCAGATCTGTGATGTGAATCCTTATGTATTTTGTGTATTATTTGTACATTGTTTTTTTTAAAAAAAATTTATGTAAAATATCTGTATAGTTTTTAGCATTTTTAGAGAGACACTTTCTAGAGAGACACGAACAGCCGGAAACAAATTCCTTGTGTGTGTCAACATACTTGGCCAATAAACCTGATTCTGATATTCTAGCTGTCCAATGCTATTGCTAACACTGTTAGCATTCCCTCTCCGGGTCGGGGATGAGGTCCTGCCCCAAGTGGAGGAGTTTAAGTATCTCGGGGTCTTGTTCACGAATGAGGGAAAACTGGAGCGTGAGATCGATAGGCGGATAGGTGCAGCATCCGCAGTGAAGCGGGCTCTGTACCGGTCTGTCGTGGTGAAGAGAGAGCTGAGTCAAAAGGCAAAGCTCTCAATTTACCGATCGATCTACGTTCCCACCCTCATCTATGGTCATGAGCTTTGGGTTGTGACCGAAAGAACGAGATCTCGGATACAAGCGGCTGAAATGAGTTTTCTCCGCAGGGTGTCTGGACTCTCCCTTAGAGATAGGGTGAGAAGCTCAGTCATCCGGGAGGGACTCGGAGTAGAGCCGCTGCTTCTCCACATCGAGAGGAGCCAGTTGAGGTGGCTCGGGCATCTGGTTAGGATGCCTCCTGGACGCCTCCCTGGGGAGGTGTTCCGGGCATGTCCCACCGGGAGGAGGCCCAGAGGAAGACCCAGGACCGGCTTCCACCTCCAAACCGAGCATTCAACATGTTGAAGATTTCGCGGCAAACGCCGCTCAACTCCACCTGATTGGTTGGTGTGTCAACCAATCAGGGAGAGTCGGGGGGCAGAAGAGAGGGGGCAGTGGGAGAGTCCCTATGTGACGCGGAAACGAGGGTGCGCGCGCACTATGTGACGTATTGTTTGTCGGAAAAAAAAAGAAAAGACCCGCGAGCTCGTGGACTATGGAAGAGAAACTCATTGTAGCTGTGTGTTCGCGACAATTCCTTCACGACCAGTCAAGTCTGCTCGACAGAGACGGAAATAAAAGGCTCCTCGCCTGGCGGAGTGCAGTGACTCTGTGCGCAGGACTCTGTATACCGGTAAGCTCCTCCCACACCCCGCCGCCACAGCCACGAAGCCGCCGCAACACTACAGTTTGGACAACACTGGGTAGCGCGTCCACTTGCGTGCGTGAGGAGCCTTTTGGAGGTAAAAACGCTGCTCGGTGTGACCACACCATAACTCTCAGTTGCTTCCCGGAAGTGATAATACGCAAAGTTCAAAGGTTGCATGATGTTTTTTTTTTTTTTTTTT
>JBBPBX010018766.1:24799-40170 GCA_038048925.1 Garcialebias charrua
TTTGAAGAAAATGCCACAACTACATATTTAAAATATTAAATTAGATGAAGAAAAAAAATCTAAATATTTCCTGGGGGTGCTATAACTTTTCCAGGGGGTGCTATAGCGCCCCCTAGCGCCCCCCTGGCGCCGCCAGTGTCGGATGGGAGAGTGACTGACTCAGTTGGAACCACAGTTGCTTCAGATTGGGTAGTACCAGCACCACGAGCAGAACTGGTAGCAGGAGTAGAAACAGCAGAAGTAGAAACAAGCAGGAGCAGAAACAGCAGGAGCAGTGCTCTCAGCACTTGGACTTTCGTTAGCTTTCTTCCCTGCTTCTGCTTGTTCTGCATTTTCGTCAGTGGGAGACTTTGGCTTCTTTTCCTCCATATTTCCCTTCAGCATCACCAAGTAGGTCTTCCTTGGAGCTTCTTTTGTTATGAACCTGAAATTTGAACAAACTGGTGTCATTTTAACAACAGTATGATGGATTGATGTGCAATTTGCTAATAATAAACATGCGCTAGTATTCACTATGTCAAAGCAGTAATGGCATAAATATTGTTCCCTTCTTTTAAAGGGTTACTACTTCTACCTCAGTCAAACTCCATCCATCCATCATCCATCCATCCATCCATCCATCCATCCATCCATCCATCCATCCATCCATCCATCCATCCATCCATCCATCCATCCTCCCACCTACAGACAATTTAAGTTACCAATTAGCCTAACATGCATGTTTTTGGTCTGTGGGAAGAAACCAGAGTACTGTACACAAAGAAAACCCACGCATGCACGGAGAGAACATGCAAACTCCACCCAGAAAGGATCCTGGCCGAGATTTGAACTGAGGTGACCTGCTCACTAGTGGTGTAACAATACATCGATTTAAATTGATATATCAATTAACTGATTAATGATTCAATTATATCATGGCAAAACTAAAACATTGATTCATATCGTCATCTTTAAAATACGCTTTTATTTAGAAATTCCCAAGGCACTTCTGTGTCACCATTTCCATGCGCATCTGCGCTCTGCGTACGCCTCAGCAACATGGCAGACGAGACAGAAAACACAGATAATGAAATTCACTATCCTGCTGGATTTAAATCAACACTGTGGAAATAATTTGGATCCAACAGAAGGATGGCTCAACAGACAAAACTCATCCCTTATGCAACAGGTGCCAGTGTGAGTTCAAATACTCAGGAAACACAACAAATTTGGCCGTTCACCTGAACAAGAAACACCGAATTGATAGCCATGTTATGTCGGCTCAATATCTATTTTTGTTTCTTTATAACTGAAGGTAATCAGGGCACTTTTAAGTTGGCTGGTTTAAAAATGCACTTAAATATGAGAAATGAGAGACTATACTGAACAGGTCATTTATTTTTATTTTTTCATTAATTAAGAAAAAAATTTTTTTATTTAAATGCCTGGTGCCTGTAATAACAGAACTAAAATGGTCAAATCATATTTGAATTGTTTTTGTAAATGTATTTATATGTAAATGACATGGGCATTTGACATTGCAATACAGTATATGGATCACAGACTTGTGAATCAAATAGAATCTTAATTGTATTGTGACAGACTTTGCGATAGAGAAAAATCACATCGTCACACGAACAAATTAATATAATATATAATGGTAAAGCTGGTGATTTACACCCCCTACTGCTCGCTGAGAGGCGGCAGCTCTACCAACTGCGCCATCATGCTGCCTAGAGTAGAAAATATTGTTCAGTGTTACAGTACTAGAGTAAGAAGCACCAGCTCACCAAAGTGTGCCTGCGAAAGGTGGACAGGTCAGTAAAAGCTCGTTTACAGAGCACACACATGAAAGGTTTCTCTCCCGTGTGGATCCGTTGGTGCCGCTGGAGTGCGCCGAGCTGAGTGAACCGTTTACCACATATTATACATTTGTACGGACGCTCACCTACAGAACACATTTGTTTTATTGTTAACAGGAGGAAGTCAATAACTTAAAAGTACATTTAAACATATAAAATTAAATGTCTTACCTGTATGTAATTTTAAATGCTGTCTGAGGGAGTTCCTCTGACCAAAGCTTCGTTCACAAGTGTCACACTTAAAAGGCTTGAAGCCAGTGTGGATGTTTGAGTGGTGTTTAAGGTATTCTTTAGACGCATAACTTTTCCCACAGATTTTACACATGTAGGGCTTTAATCCTAAAAGGAAATGAAAAAAAAAACAAGTTTAAAGTTTAGTAGACAGCTATTCTTATGATTCAGTGTTTATTGTTTTGATTGTGCTACAGCTAGAATAAATGTAACAAATACTGTACAATTTTTAACATCCTCATCAAATAATACTAAAATCTCTTTAACCTGCATGTGCTCTCTTGTGATAGACCAACTTGCGCTTCACAGTGAAGCGGGCATCACATTCATTACATGAAAATGGTCTCTCTCCGGTGTGTGTCCTATACAGGATAAAACACAGATGTTTAGCTCTCAACCATGTTACTGATTAGGTTACACTTTATATGTAGATTATTGTGAAATAAATGTCTACAACTGTTTAAATGTAAATAAAAAGTTCCCTTTCAGTCTGGTTCTCTCGGTGCAAAATATGCTATGGGAATTGCGCCCCTGCGCGATTACCTGAAGGAATGCATTCACGCCTTTACGGCTAGGGCGTCAGCGTCGCGCCAGAGGCCCCGCCCTCTGGGTATTTAAGCGGCTGACGCCCATCCATCTTTCTCTTTTTTGCCCTTCACCTCGCTTAACACCTGAACTTCGTGGGACTTCTCTGTTGTCGCATCGCTCGATTGAGGTGAGCTTGCTCCCTACACTGAGCGTACAGAGAAATTTTCCTGCGTACTGCTGGGCTGGCGAAAGCTAGTCCAGCGTTTTTCTACTTACCTCGAAGTTTTCTTCTCTTTCCGCAGCTGCTTCGCTCGACGGCGCTAACTGCGTCACAACTCTCCTGCTAACCATTAGCAGGCTAGCCAGCGAAAGCAAGACGACGGAGAGGACGGCTTCGAACAAAAGGAAAGGATCAACCTCGACGCTTCTCGCCGGACATGGCTCCCGAGAAGGGAAAACGGAGGACAAAGAAGAAGAAAACCAACAGGACGACGAGCCCTCGCTCACGCCCTGCCCCAGCGGATGCGGCTACTCCCTCTCGGCGACGGACACCCACGAGGCCTGTCCTGTCTGCCTAGGGATCTGCATGCGAGAAAGGGGCTGGAATTCCCCGACTCCTGCTCCCATTGCCGTCGAATGTCGGCGGTAGTGAGGAAATGCTGCGCGGGCGCGTTGGCTAAATCCATGGCTAAGGCCGCGGCGCTGAAGGTCGCACAAAGCTGCTCGCTCCCGAACTGGAGCTCGACAAAGTGGACCTGGAATGCAACGGTCGAGTCGGGGAGGACAATGTGTCGGACTCCTCGGTTGTCGTCGAGGACTCGACGCCCGACGTGTCTGACCAAGACGCCGAAGACGGTTACAGGGGAGAAAATGTGGATTCCTCCCAGAACCTGACGCAAATCCTACCGGAACCGGACTTGTCGGTCCCTGCTCTGTTCGACCTGTGCCATAGGGCGGCAGAAGCCCTGCAGGTCACTTGGCCAGACCCCACGCCTCGCCAACAGGCTACGAGGCTGGAGGGAAACTACTTCTATGCGAAGCAACTGACAACATCGCAAAAAATGCCCATTTTTCCGGACTTCCTCATGGAGCTCAAACGCTCCTGGGCAGAACCCGGAGCTCCTATCACGCTGCCACTATCCCGACTCCTTGATGTCACGGGAATGGAGACAGCGGGCCTCGCCAGTGCACCCCTGATAGAGGAGACTCTGGCGGCTCACCTGACCCCCGCAGCCACAGGGACGAAACCAACGCTACCCAGCAGGGCCTGCCGCGCTTCGGAGAAACAACTTGAGAAGTGCTACAGGGCTCAGGGCCTCGTGGCTCGCGCAATGAATGCATCAACCATGGTGCAGGCGTACCTGGCAGAAAAACTGCAGGATATCCAGGTAACAAAAAACGAGCAAGCCCTAACGGAGGCCATGGAGGAGGCCCGCCGTGCCTCTGACCTCGTGCTCCGCATGATGGGGACAATAGCCATCTCGCAAGGCAAAGTAATGGCGGAAATAGTTGTCGCCCAACGCCATCTTTGGCTTACGTTGTCGGACGTCCCGGAAAACCAGAGGTCCACCTTCCTCCAGCACCCGATCGAGTCAACGGGACTCTTCGGGGGAGCCCTGGAACGTGTCCAGACAAGGCTGGAACAAAGACGCAAACATGCGGAAGCCCTCCGCGAGGGGTTGCCGAGGAAAAGCTTTGCACCCCGAAAGGACGACATGCGTGGCCTCCCACGGAAGAGACCCGTTGGTGACAGTGAAATTTTCCAGTACCGGCCGAGGGCCTCTTCAGTGACCCCGTGTGGAAAGCAGATTCGGACCTGATAAAGCAGGACAAACTGATAATTTTACAGGTTTGCCCGCCCACGCGGTACGGGAACCTAACATTTTGAGCCCAGTCTCTACTTGTAGAGTACTACGAGGAGCTGGTGACATGTGTGCATGCCCCAAACATGACTCGTCTACTGTATGTGTAAACAAGACAAACACTGTTTCAGGCATGTACAAAAATAAAAGTACCAAAGCACAAACTGCCCTGGTTCTTGACTCGAGTCCCATTTTTATAAAACACAAACCATGTGGTCAAACTATGAACCACAGCAAGATACACAAGCTCTGCCAGAGACGGTCAGATCTCGCGATATCTTCTGTTGGGCCCGAAGGAGCGCAAGAGGGGTCAAAGGCCACCCCTCTAACGCCAAAACACGACGGGCAGCAACTCAGCATGCCGTCCAAGCTCAGCGCGCACGCGCAGGCCTGGAAGGCGTGTCTACGGATTGGGTCATGACAACGATATGTCACGGGCTCAAGTTGCAGTTCACAAAAAGACCGCCCCGCTTCACAGGGGTGTTGCAATCTAAGATTAACCCTACACGTGCACACGTGCTGAGGGAGGAAGTCTTGACAATGCTGCAAAAGGGAGTGATTAGTTTGGTCTCAGGACGCAAACTACGCTCTGGCCACTACAGCAAGTACTTCCTGGTGCACAAAAAGGATCACTCCCTGAGACCAATTCTGGATCTCAGGACTCTGAATAAGAGAATAAAAACTTTAAAGTTCAAGATGCTTACACTGCGGCAAGTTCTCCAGTCTGTGAGACCAGGAGACTACGCATGTACAGTGGATTTGAAAGATGCCTATTTCCACATAGGCGTGTGGAGGAAACACAGAAAGTTCCTCCGCTTTGCGTTCGAAGGGAACACTTATGAATTCAAAGCCTTACCCTTCGGTTTAAAAACTGCTCCTCGTACATTTACTAAATGTTTGGAGGCAGCCCTGACCCCACTTAGGAATCAAGGACTCAGGGTCATGAGTTACTTGGATGACCTGCTAATTCGGGCTGGAAGCAGAATGCAGGCCCAGTCACACTCCTATAAGGTGATCTCTCACCTGGAGTCTCTCGGTTTTCTCATAAACCTACAAAAAAGCGATTTAACTCCATCACGGGTTACCGTATTTCTGAGAGTACAGATCGACACTGCCCGGTACAGAGCTTGGCTCTCAAAGGAACGAGTTTCCTCCATTCGCCGTTGCCTGGAAAGATTTAAACTGGATCAACGGGTCCCTGTGAAAACGTGCCAACGCCTTTTAGGCCTTTTGGCGGCAGCCATTCCCTGTGTGCCACATGCATTACTGAAAATGCGGGCCATACAAGTATGGCTAAACCGACAGACACAACCCGCCCTGACTAATCAAGCAGGAAAGGTTAGGATAGATTCAGAGTGCTTGAAGGCCTTGGAACCTTGGAGAGATTTGACTGTTTTCACGGAAGGGGTCTCACTGGGAAGGGTGTCATCTGTAGTAATCACGACGGACGCCTCTAAAACAAGATGGGGGGGCGATCTGCAGAAATCAGAATGCCCGCGGCCTTTGGAATGACCAGGAAGAGAGATTATATATCAATTTCCTGGAGTTGTTGGCCGTATTCCTGTTGTAGTAATATAGGAAGGGGTCAGTTTACTGACTTACCTATATTTTAGATGTATAAATTGGCAGGGTTTAGACTGACACAAAAATACATCATTAATTAAACGAGTTCTCTCTTTTTCAGTTCAATACCAATAATTCTATACCTTGACCAGATGTAATTCACAGGAAACGTTAAACTTATGTTGGCACAGCAGGACTGGACCATTTATTTAACATAATTGTAAATTACATCACACATTTGTACATGATTGGTTGATTATTTTTCCTATAATTAACTTCAGCACAGATGAAATATAGGAACAACAGAACAGTGAAGGATGATATTTTACTCATTTCTGTAGGTACATTAACTTAGTTTCTGGCTTAGGAAGATAAAGGTTTAGGAGGAGAAAATGGAGGAAGAAAAGTTAAGAGTCAGGGAGTTATCTTGATGTGTTTAACCAGAAGCATGGCAGCTCTCCGGCTGAACTCGGCTACACGTTGGTACCCTTGGCAAAGCATTTGACGACTTGTTACCTCGTGAAGATGGTCAGTCTCCCTCGGTCCAGTTTGGTCAGTTCGTTTACCATTCTCAGCGTCTCCAGACGTGCGCCTTGACTCGAACCGAAAGTAACGGCAGCTCCTGGTGTTGTTTTCAAGATAAGACGTTCCTTAAAGGAATGTCAATAAAAGAGAGCTTTTTCAGCTGTTGAAGATGACTTATAACTTGGCATGTTATAAGTCTTTAACTGAATGACGTGGTCATTAGCGTGTTGACCAGACGATCATCAGTTCTTTGGGGAACCTCATCATGGAATTGAGGTCCTCAGCAAACTCCGTCAGTTCCAGCAACAGCTTAGAACTTTAAGGAAGGATCTCAGATCAGTGACTTGTTGTTTCCCCATTGGTCCAAACGAACCAGTGGGATGAAGGTCACTCGGATATCAGTTTTTAGAACAGAGAAGAAGTTGTTTAGAATGAAGAGAGAGAAACAGATTGACTGGAGCCAGCTTCATAAAACAACTGATTGAAACTGCATTCTAACTTCTAACAAAACTGATCGAGTTCAGTCTGACATATTAATTCACTTTCACCGTTTGATTCATCATATGAAGAAGTGATCATTATTTTGAAATACCATTGGATTTCCAACTTGAATTAAACAGTTTGAATTAAACAGTCTTTGACTTAACAAACATTGAATTCAATAATGCTTATACAAGTAACACAAGGTTATTCATTAACACAAAAATAGAGGAATAAGAGAGTCTCTTATGACTTATTGTGTTTTGATTCAAAATAATGTAATAAAATAGTGTTAATGTCCTTTTTCTGAGAGTATCAGTGAAAAGGTGTCACTGGGACAGTTCAAGTATCAGAGCGGGCATGGTCATGCCCACTACACTGTCATTAAAAAACTTCTTCAGTAAAGGTCTGATTGCTGGGCAGCATATCCTGGTGAAATCAGATAATAGGACCACAGTGTCCTTCATCAACAGAGAGGGAGGGACAAGGTCCCAGGCCCTCCTCGGACTGACGCAGAGGATGCTCACGTGGTGTGCTCCAAGAATCTTGTCACTTAGAGCGACTCATGTCCCCGGTGATCTAAATTATGGAGCAGATGCCCTCTCAAGAGGGCCTCTCTTGGCGTCAGAATGGAGCCTGAACCCACGGATTGTGGAACAGGTCTGGTCACGATTTGGGAGAGCCTCTGTGGACTTGTTCGCTTGCAGGGCTAGCTCACGATGTGACCTCTAATTCTCCTTGAGGGAAACAGACGCACCATTGGGAATGGATGCTCTGGTACACGATTGGCCAGCAGGGGTGCTCTACTATGCCTTTCCACCTGTCCCTCTGATCGAGGCGACACTGGAACATGTGCGCCAGGGAGCCCTCTCCCTGATCCTGATAGCCCCCAGATGGCCACAGAAACCGTGGTTCCCGGAGTTGATCTCAATGTTATCAGGGACACCATGGCAGTTGCCCCCTCACAGGGACCTGCTGACTCAGGCACGTGGACAGCTTCTACACCCACGTCCGGAGTTGTGGCAACTTTCAGCCTGGCCTTTGAAGGGAACTGGCTGCGAACCTAAGGCTTTGATTGCTTTATCCCAAAACAAACAGTAACAACATGCACAAGGGTACCCCTTGGTGTTTATGCTTGCTTAAGAGATGTTTAATGGAAGGGTTTCCCCTCTCCTTAACATATCTCTAACTTCAGGATGGGCCCCACTTGTCAGTCGTGCCCCTTGTAAAAATATATATATATATATCCTAGGGACTTGGGAGGTTACCCTGTGCTTGGCCTAGGTTCTCTACCTCCAAGTTTGTCACCCAATTACTTGTGACGTAATGGGTCCCTTGCTCCTTCCTCCTGTTTCTCAGGTCGTTCCAGAGAGAAAAAGGAGATGATGAGTACTCACACTAGTGGAGCAGGCTTAGGCTGTTTCTAACTGGTGTTGTTTATCTATGTGCCCAATTGAAACATCAAGTTGATGTTTTTTACATTTGGCATTTTTTCTTCTCAGCCTGTGCTCTCTACATACCCTGTAGAAAGCAGCTGGGAAATGCCTGTCTTTTGGCAGATGTTCTCACATGCATTTTGCTGAGCATTTCAAGGGCGTGAATGAATTACGTTCCCATAGCATATGTTGCACTGAGAGAATCAGACTGAAAGGGAACTGAAAGTTATGCACCATAACTCATGTTCCCTGAAGGAAGGGAACGAGGTGCAACATATATGGCCCTTTTCAATGCTGAAAGCTCGGTGAAGTGCATTTCGGAGAAAGATGCAGCTCAGAAGGGTAATCTGAAAATCCATCTCCGCACCCACAAGCTTGGGAATCTTGGTAAGGGCCGGGGCCGTGTTCGAGAGGAGAACAGGCTGCTACATGAGCTTGAAGAGAGAGCCATATTGAGGGATAAGCAGATGAGAGTGAGTGGAAGTCTCCTTCAGACACCTCAAACACCCCATCTCGTTCTCAACAACACTTCTAACACTCATAATCAGCTAATAGGGTCAACCTGTGCCCCCCTACCCCCATCTGGCCTTGCAACTCCTGAAACACTCTCTCAACCCTCTTCTTCACCAAAATCAGCCAGTCAAGATGAACCATCCCTGAACCAAGCTACTGGTTTCCGCTGTACATTCTGCAAAGGGAAGTTCAAGAAGCGTGAAGAACTTGACCGCCACATTCGAATTCTCCACAAGCCCTACAAATGTACTCTGTGTGAATTTGCTGCCTCTCATGAAGAAGATTTGATAAGTCATGTTGAGAAGGCCCACATCACAGCTGAATCTACACAGGGACAGGGTGGGGGTGGAGCTGGAGGCACACAGACCACTACTGAATTTCGTTGTGACGTGTGTGGCCAGGTATTCAGCCAAGCTTGGTTCCTCAAAGGTCACATGCGAAAGCACAAGGACTCTTTTGAACACTGCTGCCAAATTTGTGGCCGTCGCTTCAAGGAACCTTGGTTTCTGAAGAACCATATGAAAGTGCATCTGAACAAACTGGCCATTAAGAGCAAGCCACCCCAGCCCAGTGAGCAGGAAATGGCTGCCATCAATAGCATGAGCAGTCTGGCTCAAGAAGCTCATGCCAATCTATATTCTCGCTATATCTCCTGTCTTCAAGGGGGTTTTCTTTCACCAGACAAACAAGGCCTCAATGAGCAACACCATATGTTAGCTAAAGCCGGGATTGTCATGAAAGAAAAGGAGATGTTAGGGAAACTGCTAGGACCAATGGCTGGAAGTATGGGTCACGGACTTGGTGAAAATGAAAAGCGCTCACTCCTTGGATGTCTCAGTCTTGTACCACCCCTTAAATCCAGCTGTATGGAGCGCCTCCAGGCTGCTGCAAAGGTCGCAGAAATGGATTCTCTTAACAGCTACCAAGCCTGGCAGATAATGGCACGTGGTATGGCTATGGACAGGGCTTTCATGCCCAAAGATCAACAGCAGCACCAGCCCCATATAACTCCAGGACAGGAAGATGAGATGAGTGGTGCAGGGGCCTTGGCTTCCTATTCAAAAGAAAAGCAAGATTATTCATTGATCCCTGCCAGTGATAGTTCCAAGCAGAAACAGCTTTCTGAAGGCTTACAGGTATCTAAAGCCTCTAGTGGAGTCATAATACCAATGAAAGATGATGGAAAAGGCTTTGAAACTCATCGTGATGTATTGTTACATCATGGTAATACTGAGGCCCCTGGAGCATTGTCAGGCTTAGGAAGCTCCAACATTGACTACAGCCTTTCCAGTCTGTCAAGCCTGAAGGACAAGCCTTCAGAGTGCCCCGACTGTGGCCGCATTTTTAGAACATACCATCAAATGATTGTTCATTCCCGAATACATGGCAAAGAGAGAAGAGGCACTGATGACGCAAACCAGCAAGGACTCGATGAACGTCGTGGCTCAGCCAGTGACCCAGAGTCCCAGTCCATAAGCCGTTCCACCACCCCTGGTTCATCCAATGTGACAGAGGAAAGTGGAGCTGGGGGAGGACAATCCCAGACAGGGAGCATCCAAGATGACAGCCCACATCCCTCCTCACCATCTTCAGGTAAGAGATCATAACAGGAATTGTAAACCTTTATATATTTTTTTCTGTTTTATTATTTCTTCTGGCATACATCTCATATGTCTTAAGTAATCACTGACCATTTTGATATAGTTTTCACACAGAATCACTTTAGATTTATGGACCTATGGATGTTTTAGTATAGTAAAGACATTAATTACAATGGAAAATACAAAGTAGTTGATCGTTAGAAGTTTGTAAAAAAAAATCTGATTTCACGGTGCCTAATCAAAAACAAACTTTTTATTTCAACTTTCATTATTTTAAAGAGTAAACAAATTTATATTTTATACAAGTTTTATGGTGCTCAGGGAGCTCTTGCCTCTCAGCCAGGGGAAGTTTATGGGTGGAGTTTGTACATTCTCTCCATGCATGTGTGGGTTTTCTCCAGGTGCTCCAGTTTCCTCCCACAGACCAAAAACATGTGTGCTAGGCTGATTGGTACCGGTAACTCTAAAGGCTTGTTTATACTTCTTGCCGCATGTCTTTTACACCCCGTTGAGTGAAAAAAAGTTGTGCAACTTCCGTCTGCACTCCCGCTGCGATCCCCCGGTGACAGCCGTCTTGTACATGGCTCCCAGTCAGAACTTCAAGACGCAGAGGTTGCGGCTCGCAGCGTGTGATTGGTTCAAAGTTTGTGGGCGTTTTTTGTTTGGATGTCACTACTCTTCCAGAAGCCGGCTTTTGCTTTGACATGGATAGTTTTGAAGAGAAACTCGTTCTGTGCGCACGCGCGTACACGCAAACCGTGCGTCTCATCAAGGGTGGAGAGAGCTTGGAGACCACACACTTTACGCATTGCCCCAACACACACACACACACACACACACACACACCAATACATATATATTTATATATATATATCTATATATATATATATATATATTTACGAACACGCGCACGTACACAGGAGCTAAAGCATGCGCGTGTAAAGTTGACAAAATGAAGAGGATTGCGCATGCGCGCAGCTTTTAAAACAAAGAAAACTCCGCTGTTATGTAAAAATGCGCGTTTAAAGCGAGCGGAGACCCTGAGGAGACTTGCCGACGTATGCAGTGGGAGGGAAGAGGGAGGGATTTACTATAATGTATCCCCCACGTCTTTCCAAGTATAAACACTCATGCGGTCGGTGACACACACGCAATTACGTCATCGCTGGGTTCACTCAACGGGGGGTAAAAGACGTGCGACAAGAAGTATAAACCAGCCTTGAGAGTGTGCTGCTTGTGGGACTCCGTTTGTGTGTGGCTCTTTGGATTGATGAAGTCCTTTGGATGAAGGACAAAACGTATCGTAACAAAAGAAACTGACCAAATGACCTGACTGAACTTTAATGGATTTTTACCTGGATTATTGAACATGAACTTTGATCAATCAAGACATCTTCATTTCATAAAGCACACATTTTAAAACCTGAAGAAAAAAAGGTTGTACAATACTTATCTCAGTGAGCTTATATAATAAAAGCAAACATTAACAGCTTTTAAAATCTGTTCACATTGAGGCAAGCCTGTGTTTTTAGTCCTTTTTAAGGATGAACTACTTGAACCACCTATTTAGGCGCATCCTCAACTAGTTTGCATCTTTATAAAACTGTGACAACATCATTTCAATTATTAGACAAAAAGGATGAATAAAGGGACATGGTAATATGCTAATTATTTATTAATATTGTTTTTATTTTCAAAAAAGCACAATTTTTGGGTTAAAGATTGTCATTTTGTCACAGCCTAAAATTATATGTTCCGAAGCTTTAAAAATAGAGTTTACGCACACATCTACAGTACACACATTCACAGAGAGGACGAGTATTTCCTTTAACTCTCCTCTCTTTTTTCTATCACTTCATTGATTTTCTGCCAGCGGCTTGAGAGTGAATCCTGCCTCCTATTAACCACCGATGTCTGATGTCTTAAAGGTTAACTAATCAACAGCAATGGATAAGAGTCAGACACTCTTACCTCACTGCAGACATGTTGCATCATGTTTAACTTCCCATGCAGCTATCAAACCTCTGTGTAGGTGAAAGAAGGTGTGTATGTTTGTGGTGGAAATATCTATTCACTTACATGAAAATGACACGCTAAAAAAACAAAAAAAAACAGTCTGGAGTTATTAACTTATAAAATGATGTGAACATGTGTGTGTCAAAATGCTCTGTGCGTGTGTGTGCATTGGATTTTTCGGTCATATTAAATCACGTTTAGTTTTGCATGGCGTCTTGTGATGTCCACGGCTGTTTGAATGTCACAGCACTGATAAGGTGTGACTGGGCTCAGTCAGCTGTTAAGGCTTTGTTGTAGCAATATCCAGAGTTTAGTTCTGCTGCACAGCAAAGTGTGGAGCCACTGTTGTCTTGTTTCTAATATAGCTCCATTTTATATTGCAGCTCTAATTGTTCCATATTTTCCTAACAGAGCACTTCGCTCTCAGACTGCAGGCTTACTCGTGGTTCCTAGAGATTCCAAAAGCAGAATGGGAGGAAGATGTTTCAGTTATCAAGCTCCTCTCTTGTGGAACCAACTTCCAGTTTCTGTCTGTAAGGCTGACACATTGTCCAGTTTTAAGACTGGGATTAAGACTTTCCTTTTTGATAAATACTATAATTAGGGTTGGCTTGCTGTCATAAACTTAAAATACTGGAGGACAAATTGACCTCCTTTCTTAAAGTAATTGTTAAGATTGAATAGTTGTAATTTGATATAGTTTCTATCTTAATGTGATTATTGACCTGCCATTGTGTATCTGTTCCTCTCAAACCCAGTCAGTCGAAGCAGATGACCACTTGTCTTGACTTGGTCCTGCTAAAGGTTTCTTCCTCATGAGGGAGTTTTTCCTTTCCACTGTCGCCTTCATGCTTTCTCAAGATGAGAGTTCTGTGATGGAGGTAAATTCAAAGCTGCTCCTCAGATAAATCATGTTAACATATATATATATTTTTTTTTTTAATGAATGTTTCTGTTCAGTGCCCTGAGATTACGTCTCTCGTGACTGGTCACAATTTGATAAATAAACTGAATTGATTTGAATTGTTGGGACACGGGGGAAGTTTTGTCCTTCCCATACTGTTTTACTCCTATTCATCTAAATATATGTCAGGATTTATGACAGACATCTGTGATTATATTCTGAATATTTTGAGATGCTTTTAGCTTTAATGATACAAAGTATAATTATCTCTTATTTTTAATCCATTGCAGGTAATTCAAATAAGCTCCACATTTATGATGCTTTAATTTAATTTTGCTTTGTGTATAAGTGTGTGTTTCGATGTATATTTTTTAATTGTTTTTTTTATTTTATTTTAATTGTTTTTATAGTTGTGTATCGGTGGATCGGCTGCTTGTGATTTTAAGGAACAGTTGTAATATTTGAAGACTCCAGGAGGTGGCAGCTCTTATTCTCTTTCCAGCCTCTGACCCTGGAATGGATGAGATTTCCTCTGTATTGGCACCATCTCCTTATTTCTACAAATTTGAACATAAAATACTGTCTTAATCATATTGAATGAACTAGCAAATTCATGAGTTATAAATTACTTTTAATTCAAACTGTTATGTGTTTAAACAAATAAATATGTTTGGTAAGGACATCCAAATTTGAGGTCAAAATGCCCTTTTGCATCAAAACTGACACGGCTTTCCAACCTCCAGATTAATTACATTTATATTTATAACCTTAACGGCTTACAGGGAACAGAAAGAGCCACCAGCAATCCTCACTGCCAAATCTGAGCCACTTTTGATTACATTACAGGAGTTGAGAACGTTCCCAGGGGCTGTTTTGTGTCCATTTAGTCGCCTTTCTTTTCTCTCTAAGAGGTCAAACACCCGCACGGCCAGTTTACATTTCCTCAGTCACAAAAGCAATATGCTGCAATTTCCCTACACGAAACACCCCCTCTGGTCACTACCACCACAATGACCTTTTCTTTCTTTCTTTTTTCTTTCTTTACTCTTTTTTTATTTTTATCCTTGATGTGATTTCAACTTTGACAACCCATCTTCAGATCAAAATACACACAAGTGTTGTTATTTGATTATTTGTCTTTATCCCTCCTATCCCCCTTTTATTCATACAGGCGCGAAGGGCAATCCTGGAAGAAACATGGAGGGGTTAAGAACAGAAGCCTGACAGTGTGCATCCAGAAAGCAAAAACAGGCAGAATCCATCGCTGACCTGCAGCAGGGAGCGTGGATGGGCGAGGGGAGCTACTCACCCATGACTTCACCCTCTCTTTTCCTCACTTCTCCTCCCGCCTTTTCAAGGCCTTTTCCTCTGTCTTCCCCTGGGTGTCTCCTTGCCTTTCTGTAACCCCCCATTACTCTTTTTTTTACTCCGTCTTCCACTTCGTTCTCGAGAATCCTCTGCTCTTTCACTCTGAACTTGTCCCTCTTTGCTTTTTCTCCGAAGCATTCTTGTCTTTTCTTGAGTTTTTCCACCATGTTTGCTTTCTTTTTCTCTTTTAGCTCTTCTGCGTCCAGTGGCCACTCCTTCCTTTTTCTTCTTCTCCCCATCTGCCATTGCCTTTCCCTCTTACTGCACTACTTCCCTCCATCCTCAGCCCCCACCACTCCTCCACCTACAACCACCAAAATCTCTCTCTCTCACACACACACACACATGCACAGAGCAGAGAGCACTGTTGCCTCCCTCACCATCTCTCAGACTTACATAGGGTCTTTCCGGCCCACTGACTCTCCTGTTCAAATGTAACAATGCTCAGCGCAATTTGATGATGGCCTCACTTCACAAGCTGCTGTTTGTGTGTAGCTGCTCTA